>MUZC01000184.1:451733-472879 GCA_002072015.1 Radix auricularia | reverse complement strand
ACGCCCCAAGGAATACGTTTATATATCTCATTTATATTGATTTCTCATTCTTACGGGGCTGGGGGTGGGGGTGGGAGGGGTGCACTCTTTCTTTGCCCAGGGGCTCTGTTTGCGTCACTAAACTTCTATTAATTGATCTTAATTTTAAAAAATTGACTACCGATAATTAATAACATTGCACTCATTAGGGAGCTGTCAGCATATTAATATTTCACTCATTAATGATCAGCATTCCCTCTTGATTACATTCATTATGACCAGCTGTCTCATTAAAATGTCTACACATTAATGACCAACAATCACATTAAAATGTTACACATTAATGACCAACAATCACAGTAAAATGTTACACATTAATGACCAACAATCACAGTAAAATGCTACACATTAATGACCAACAATCACAGTAAGATGTTACACATTAATGACCAACAATCACAGTAAGATGTTACACATTAATGACCAACAATCACATTAAAATGTTACACATCAATGACCAACAATCACAGTAAAATGTTACACATTACTGACCAACAATCACAGTAAAATGTTACACATTAATGACCAACAATCACATTAAAATGTTACACATTAATGACCAACAATCACTTTAAAATATTACACACTAACGAGTAAGCTGCATAATAACATTATTATACTAAATGAGCAGCCCCTATATAACAAATCTTTTTCCTAAATGCAAAGACCTACATTTTTGATTTAAAAATGTTAACAATTTAAAAATGCAGAAAACGACTTTTAAAAAACCCCACACATTTAGACAAATTGTGCTAATTGAGGATAATATTGACAGTGAGTGACGTTGCTTCCCAAATTAAGCAATTCAAATTTTAAGCATTGTTTCGTAAGCTTTTATTGACCGTCCTGTTGTTTGTCTTGGGGCACAATAGTTTCTCATCATGGCACGCCATTTACCTGTCACTTAAGCCTGACGTTTGAGAGACGATTTGGAATAAAACATCAGATTTCCTTCGGTATAAATTTGGTAAACAAATGAGAATCATAAAGTTAACTCTTTTTTTTTTTTGGCTCGAATTAATCTTCTGATTTTTTGATGATATTATAAACGGGGATAGTATTCTCACATAGAGAACACATCCGTATAATGGAAATCTAAGCTTAAACTAAGAATATATACATAAAATAGGAACATATACTTACACAGGCATTATGTGTTTAATGCGGGAACATATACTTACAAAAGGAACATGTACTTAAAAAAGGGAATATATGATTGAACCAGGAACATATGATTGGACAAGGAACTCATATCTACAAGGTGGACTTATATTTAAACTGATTACATTTTACTTAATAAACGAGCCATTACTTACTGTATAAAAAATATTGAACTGGGAAAATATACTTAATCTACATTTTACATACAGCTAAGCTAGTCATAGAAGGTTAAAATAAAGCTATCGAATCATAAAAGTTGTCTTGAATATTGCATGAAAATTAAATTGTTTAAGCTTATTTATTTGCATTGTGTAGCTACTTTAAACATCTTTAAAATATAGTTTTAAAATCAATCTAATCCAAGCAAAAGGAAGAAGATTGTTAAATGTCTTTGTTTTTCCAGCGAACATCAAAGACGGCAATTATAAAGAGAAATTACTAAGTTTCATGATCCAACTTAGCGTCTTCTTATTAACACAATGCCATACAATAATAATCAGGTTAATTAATATGTACAATCAAGGTTGAAATATACATACAATTATTATTTTTGTTGTTGATGTGAAAGCTAGTTTATAAGACGCAAAACAAATGACAAACATAACATACAAAAACTCATTAGTTAATATAATACAGTGATATGTAATCACGGGTTCTCAATTTCGTCTGTATATGTACAAATATTTAATACATAAATTTGTATGTCCGAACCTTCCTCAAAAATATACTTTTTTGAATAATGTAACAACCAATCACTCTTTGTAACAAGTTATATGTGCACGTCATATGTGCACGTTATAAGTAAGTTCTAACGCCTCTGTTATATCGTATGGTATCTTTCCGTCAGCTGGAGATGATAGTTTTATCTTTGACGATTGCAGCCCTTGGTGTGACTGATGAGACCGCTCCTCGAGTGACACAAGAATGTATCGGGGCAGCTTTGCCCGGCCTTTCTAGTTATCTTTAAGAAACCGCGTGTTTTTGATCCACTGAAATAACCTTTGTGTGGCAGGAAATACAACACCCTTACCCTGAGACAGTCTTTCAAGGGGCCAAGTTTCAATATTTTACATAGTCATTTATTATAATAAAAAATTGAGGGGTAATATTTAAAAAAAAAATAAATAAGTCGACTGTCATCGCACCATTACAGCAAGAACCACACATTCAAAAAACAGTATCTACCTAACAGACAGTCATTGTAGCCTGAGCCAAGCAAATACAAACGTGACTATTTTCACCCAGGTATTTTTGTCACATGCACCATTACTTTGGCCCAGGAGAAAAAGAGTTTAAAATTATTTACCAACTATTGGTTCAGTCAAACAAACCCAGACTTATTGGCTCCGTCAAAACAATCAGGACATATGACATATGGGTCCCAAAGTGTTGGATTCAAGTAAATATCCCCATACAAAAGGAGCACCTAGGAAGCGTCCCCCGACCACAAAGGTTTCGTTCTTAAAGGAGCCCCGAGATAATATCAAGATGCTTGTTGATTGTGTCCCTTTTTAAGGGGATTATTAACATTTGTTAAGGTCCCATTTGATGAAACCAAATTAGAAGGTCTTATTTGAAAGACTGAAAATGTCCCGGACCAGGCTGATATAACACGACAGAACTTTTCTAAAACGGAATGTTTCCATGGGCTCGAGTGTTATGTGAAGTCTAATTCTTGAGTGAGGATCTCTTAAATACCATTTGATATTAATTCGTTAAAAGAACAACATCATAGATGCTCTGAAGGTTTTACTTTACAAAATTCTCTAGAGTGTCTATACTCTTAAAAAAAAAAAAAAAAAAAAAAAAAATAGAGTGTCTATACTAAGTGTAGCGTTTCAAGTAAGGATAGAAATTAATATTGAGATAAAACATTTTATGCCTAAAGGTCCACTTCAAGCCAATATCAAATTTAATTAAAGCCTTTGTTCTTCGTATTGTATTTCTAGCATTTAAACTAATTGTGCACACAAATAAATATGAGCCTGGAAATGTTGTCCTTTAAAGTCTTCAACTGAAAAATAAACCTATTTAAACTTGAATTATATACTTTTTTTATAGTTACATAAACTTTGAAATTATTTTCTTTGAGATAATATACGAGTCATGAAATGATATCTACGTAATTTTAAAAAAAAATTTATTAAAAAAAAATAGAACAAAGATCTGTTAAATAAAGAAACTACCAGATGTACTTGCGAATCCATTTTCAAAATTTTTACATTAATCTCAGAAAAGAACTACACGTATTTCGTATCAAACAAGATTATATATTTTATTATGACCAGTTAAGAAAACAATACATCAATGTTCAAAGTCAAATATTTTAGTTACTAAGTAATGAATAAATTGTTCAATAAATGAAAGATTACTATAGACGCAGTACTAGTTAACAGTTACCAAATACCTTTTTGTTTTTTTATATTTTCTTTGACTTGGGCATGATTTATTTACTTCCCAGCAGTTACTGCGTATTGAAAAATATTTTTAAAAATTATGCAACAAATTTGTATGATTAAATTGTTGGTTGAAATTAAAACAACAACAACATAAACAGTTTTATTAAATAAAGAAATTGAATTGGCTAGGCTCCTATTGTAAGTTAATGCTATGATCAGATTATGCTGCAGAGTTACATGAGTTCCGACATTTTATTGTGTGTTTATATTTGTGTCACCGTAGGATCTACCGGCTCGTTTTGCTATGTGTTTTGATCCCATTATAGACAGTTATCAGTTTAATTAATCAACCCATAAAAACAAAGTTTTTGCCAAGAAATCTCTTATATATAAGATATAACTAAAAATATTGTTTACTTTCAATATAATACTCATCGCGTGACAGACCGTGACGGACCGTGACAGGCCGTGAAAGACTCCTGTGATATCGAGGAATGGAGTGAAACGCCAGTGACCCGCGGAGGTCAACTATAGCAGACGGGTACACATTCTTTATATAGATAAACTAAAAATTCAGCAATTTAATTACGGTACATTCGATCGATCTTAAATTTTGATGCAATGCATTGTTAGGTGGCACAAGTCTATTCGCAATTTAGCAGCTTGATAGGATCATGGGAAATGGGACATTTTTTACTTTTGTTTTTACGCGGGAGAGATAAAGGTACGACGTCAGACTGTGAGACAAGACGGTGAAGTTAATAGAAGGGATTTAAAAAGGAATATCCTGATATCCTCCATCTTACATGCTTCTTCTTGCATTCACCCCCGTCTTCTCTCTCTCTCTCTCTCTCTCTCTCTCTCTCTCTCTCTCTCGCACTCTGTCTCATTCCTCCTGGGTTTAATTCTGCGTTTGATTCACTGTGAAAAAAGTTAACAAAATTAAATCTTAACTACAAGAGTGACATAAATTCGCTGGGAAGAAATTTGTTACAGCGGAAATTGTTTTAACAGAATTTTTTTTCAAAATTGAGAAATGGGGATAAAACAACATCTTCTAATCTTATTAAAAATGTCACGTTTATCCAAACCCCGCTGGAAAGTCGATTAAAAAAGCTCACTTTGTGTACAAACACACAAACGTGTGTGTATATCTATATATTTGTTGACCCGTTACGCATTGCAATGATCTCAGTTTTAAAGAATAACTTCAAAGACATCAGTGATTGGAATTTAAAAAAAAATTCTGACAGTAATCTTTGTGAAAAATTAGTAAAAAGAAAATTTCAAAGTTGAATGGCGATCGAATAAATAAGATAATACGTAGGACGCAATAATCTTCTGTACAGAAGGAGCGTCTGTAACATATAAGATAATATTTTAAAAGCTTAAATGAAAAACAATATTAAGGGCCCCGGTCCAAAAATAAGAAACAATTTTTTTTAATGTATTGCAATAGTACTTTTCATATGATCAGCGCCTTATGTTGTGAAAGACAAAAATTATAGCGCTTAAACAATTTTTTTTTTTAAAAACATAAATTAGACTACACAGAAAATAGGAAAATAATAGCTTCACTTATTTTTTGTGTGGTGCTAGTATTAAATAATTTTAAAAAAAAATTGAAGTCTTAAACACAATATTTCATTTACAACACCCCCACCCCTCTCCGTGTTTGTTTTCGTCTCGGATTAATCAGTGTTACTTATTCGCGTAATAATCTTTGTAGTGTGTTTTGATTTGTGTATTTTTATTCACTGGCTTCAATCTGAGGCTAGCATCGCCCTCTAGCGGCCTGATTGTGTTCACATATCATATAGTTCTACAACATGGCGTCTTATCATCATAAAGCTAAAAAACGTGCAGCACTAATACAGTTGACAGAATGAAAGGGTTATTTATAGCGGTTAAAAACTGATCTCTTTCATCATGACTTTAACTTCATCACCACTGGTTCTAAAGTTATGTTTGGTTGATACAAATTTTTCTAAATAATACATTGAAATAACAATTTCATCTTTGTCTCTCTTCCCGAATAGACGAATGTGAATGAGGTATACAAAAACTTCAGTCAACTTCTGATGAGAAGCACGTATAAATGACTGGCTAAAGACACACGTCATCAGATTTAAGTTAGGATAAATTTCTATCGGACATTAACAAAAGTCAATATTGTTATAAACGTTGTCTTACTCTAACCCCGCCCTACAAGAGGAGCAGACTCAGATCCTAGTGACGATGAGACGTTATTCCCAAGGGGTTGGAAGTTGTTGTTTGCTCACGTATATAGAAACTATTTCTATATAATTAAAAGATTATACCGAAGAACTTTGTATTTAAGCCATGAATTATGTGAATTCTTTAAAAATATATTAGATCTTAGCTAAAGCAAATATAGTTCTAAAGATAAAAACCAAAGCATTAACTAACATTAAAAGTTCTGGTAGGGTATGTCACGTAGTCTTTATACAATAATCCAAATCTTTAATCTACTAAAGCTACTTCAAAAGATCATTCTAAAAAAATTTAATAGAAACGCTTCATCTTCACAACATTCATATAAATGCTACATTTTGAGGACCCCCGAGCGCACTGCTCACTGTAAAAGTAGTAGCGAATCACTAGAAACAGAGAAAAGTGCATGTGTTTATTGGTTAGCTGGTCTCTATCTGTCTCAAACGAAGCCTTTGACGAGACTCCCACAATTGGTGTAATATAAGAGTGCTCATTTGAATAAGACAATCTTACGAAAATAGATGTTCACATCATAATATCGTCACTTGGCCGGGGATAAAATGTGGGTCACAAGTCTCGTGCCAAACAAACGCCTCGGACTTCCTATCAAATCAAACTATTTTGTCAGACTATCTTTTAACTGATGGTCATCCCATGTAGTTCGTAGAATCCCATATTTTATAAATTAGTGAGCGGATTTTGCATATAAGAACTAAGCTTATACATGGTCTTACTGTTTAAATTGAATAGCTCGTTCTACCAAGAGTTCAGTGAGAGAAAATAATTTACATTGTTCTCAATGTTTAAGCTCTAATGGTGAAAATTTCAACTAAAAATCGATTACTGATATTTTACGTCGATGCATACATAGTGTACAATTTAGATACCAACATTAAAAAAAAAGGAAATAAAAAGGAATTTAGTTACATTACATCATGAATTCCCCTTTGTAGTAAAGAGCTTTGAAAAAAAAAAGTAATACAAATCGTTATTTCCTAAGGAAAATTTGTTCGTAAACCCCATTATTTTAAAGTAATGAACCTTTAATGTTTCTCCCATGTGTTAATTAAGTAAAAAGGTCTCATATCATTGTTTGAACAAGATTTTCTTTATAGCACGGATCAAATGCAGGAAGTCTGGCTTCGAGATTAACGGTGTCTTTATTGTTCATGGCTGAAAGAGATCCATTGTTAAAATAATCTCGAACTACTTTAAAAATATTTTTGATGAAAAAAGTGTGTAGGTTAAAAATGCTTGTATCTACCCATCAATAACAAGACGCAGCAAAGAGATGGCAATGAGACTACGATAGCTGAAGACTCTTTGAAGGACTAGACGCTACACAAATGTTTTTTCGTTTATTTTTTTTTTATTATAAAAGGTAAACCAATCGATCTCCGTTGGTACTGTCAAGGAATAATTATATGTATTTTTGTTCACCGGGGTTTAAATTTCAGGATTTCACCGCAGCTAAGTTTCTTAATTTTATTTTTTATTTTCGTTTTATTTGTGTATTGTATGTCCGTTGAAAAAGGCTCTTTGCCGAAACGTTCGCCGTTTTGTTACGTCCTGTCAGGCTAACCCTTACCTTGTTTACGTCTTTTCCATTTAATTTAAATTCCAGGGCATTTTTTGCAGTGTTCGGGCCAAATTTTACATGAAGTTGTATTGGAAGTAGCATACAGTAAATCCAAAATAATTAATTGCATGCTTTTAGCTCAAGTTCAAGCGCAATTTTTCCAATCACTTATATTTATTGTCTTGTTGCAATGTTTCTTACCCCATTTAAACTGCCACAATATTTAATTGACTTCAGGGCTAATGAAGTAAAAATTGAAAACTATTTTTTTTTTTTTAGAGATTCAGTACTTATAAAACCTAACGGCATTATAGATTATTAAGTATAAAAGCTACGTTTTTTGAATGAATAATTAATAATTATTTTATTAAAGGTAAATATTCTTCAATAAAAAGAACTAAGCGTCTAAAATGTAAATTTAATAGCGAGATTTAACACAAATGTTTAGTTCACAGATTTTAGGTTGTGTCAGAATAAATCAAGTTCCCGTTGATTCACTTGGCAAAGTTATGAATGCGTCTACAATCTATAAAACTTGTAACGCTGAACAAATAAGGCAACTGTGAGAATGGTCAAAAGCACGACATGGAGACTGGGTCTTAATGTCTTTGAACTGTTACATCCATCTTGTGTGCAGGAGTAGTGGCAGACGTTATACAAGTCACCATAGAAGATTTCACGGGTGCAGTTTGTTTGAAGAACAGGTGAGCAAGTTCGAATCACAAAATGATCTATACAGGAGGAAAAAACAAGAAAAATTCAAAGCTATGAAAAAAGGAAAATTATTTTTAATAATAGTTCGTAGAAATAAAGTTTGGTATAGTTTGCTACTAAACATGACTAAGAGAACCTTGATATTTCCAATGTTATCATGGCTTTAGCTAATTCCTTCAAATTTATGTTCTTGAAATTTTATTTTTCACTCCTGCTTGGTATTGTTGGACGTATTCGTTATACAATAAAAAAATGGAAAATCAAGAAGTAAATTAAACAACCCGTAAAAATTAAGTTTTTGACAATGAATCCCTTATATATATGAGACATAACTTAAAGTATTGATTATGTTCAATATAATACGCACCACGCGACAGAAATCATAAAAATTTACGGAACGGGAATATATCATATGTTCAAGATAAAACGCACGACATCGCGCGACAGGAAAGTATTAAAAAAGCTGTTCAATAATCCGAACCGCGCGACAGTCTAGCACACAACTTTACTTTACTGCAACACAAAGATGCGTAGAGATAAACTAAAAATTCAGTACTTACATTAAATTACAATAGATCGATCTGAAATTTTGATAAAATTAACTTTTAGATGACAAAAATCTATCTAAAATAATTCAGCGCGATAGCATCACGGGAAGTTAGTTATTTTTTACTTTTGTTTTTCCGCGGGATCGTAAAGTTAATATAAAGGATAAAAAATACAGGTTTTTAAATTCTCTTCACATATTAAATTAAAAAATCACATCATAGGTAAATTTTGTTTTTAAAAAAATGGTAATATAAAACACATGAGGATTCCGTGCCCCTATCAATATGGTCTCTATAAGCAGATGCATTTTCTCTTATCTTGGACGTTTGAAGGCATTCATTTGTATTTTGTTTACTGCCACGAAAACGTTCTTAGCGCTAAACGATTGTAACTGATGATACCTAGCGTGTAACTGAGGATACCAAACGTGTAACTGATGACACCAAACGTGTAACTGATGATACCAAACGTGTAACTGATGATACCAAACGTGTAACTGATGATACCAAACGTGTAACCTATGATACCAAACGTGTAACTGATGATAACAAATATGTAACTGATGATACCAAACGTGTAACCTATGATACCAAACGTGTAACTGATGATACCAAACGTGTAACTGATGATACCAAACGTGTAACCAATGATACCAAACGTGTAACTGATGATACCAAACGTGTAACTGATGATACCAAACGTGTAACTGATGATACCAAACGTGTAACTGATGGTGTAACTGATGATACCAAACGTGTAACTGATGATACCAAACGTGTAACTGATGATACCAAACGTGTAACTGATGATACCAAATATGCAACTGATGATACAAAACATGTAACTGATTATACCAAACCTGTAACAGATGATACCAAACGTGTAACTGATGATACCAAACGTGTAACCTATGATACCAAACATGTAACTGATGATACCAAACCTGTAACTGATGATACCAAACAAGTAACTGATTATACCAAACGTGTAACTGATGATACCAAACATGTAACTGATGATACCAAATGTGTAACTTGAACTGACCCTGGCCCGTGACGAGTATCCCGTATGACTTGAGGCAGTACTTGGCATCAGAGTTTTCTTTGGGACAAGCCTGGGCAGGCAGGTCACCATCTTGGCACTGTGAGTTGTGTAACGAGACACAGGTGACACAAGACAGACCAGTCGCTGAAAATAAGTCAAGAATGTTAATATTTTTTAAAATAACTTTCCCACCGTTGACTGTTTTGCAAACTATTTGAATGCTCTCCTATTTAGGTATGTCTAGACCCATTACATAATGAGAGTTACAACAAATTCAGCGAACGGTGTTATAAATTGTATTGATTTATTCTAATATCTTAGTAAGTGTCGTTAAACAGGTTGACTTAAAAAAAAAAAGTTTAGTGTTGTATGTTTTTATGTTAACCACATGCAACTATTTCCGTAAGTTGAGTGTTGTATGTTTTTATGTTAACCCACATGCAACTAATTCCTTAAGTTGAGTGTTGCATAGTTTTATGTTAACCCCCATGCAACTAATTCCTTAAGTTGAGTGTTGTATGTTTTTATGTTAAACCACATGCAACTAATTCCACGCCCAGATGCGCTACAAAATAATAATTTTTATAATTTTTTTTCTATTGCATAAGGCAAGGAAACTTATTTTATTTCTATGTCTGATTATTGTATGTTATTGTTGTTGGGTTGCATTTCAAAATTAGAATTTAATACCTTATGTTTTATTAATTCTTTACACTTTTTTTTTTACTTATGTCCTCTGGTTTTTCTAGGTTCACCAGTTTAACTAATGCAGTCTTTATTGTCAGTTGCGAAAATTCTGCAGTTTATCAATCTTGAAACTCTTTTTAAAAAAAACAAAATTTGTTCCAATTTTTCAATATATTAATATTGGTATTGAATGGGTTTATTTCATATGCAGATTAATATAAATGATTCTATAATTATAATATATAATTTATAAACACTTAATGGGTTAGTTAATCTTGAAGCTCTAAAATTTATTACGCTAATTGTTAGAGAGTTACGCGACCAATTTTGGCTTTACCCACTGCCGAAACGTTCTTTGTTCTGTGATGTCTTGTCAGGCTCATAATACTCTTTTTGCATGTTATCCATCTACGTATCTTTAAGCTTCATTGTGGTCTCAGCCACATTTTGAGGAAAGATCAACTTTATCTTAATATTACTCTTTTTGCATGTTATCCATCTACGTATCTATAAGCTTCATTGTAGTCTCACCCACATTTTGCGGAAAGATCATCTTTATCTTAAGACTGTCGATTCATTCGCCTAATGTTCACGAATTGATTTATCTCTTATATAAATATTCAGTTGTTTTTTTTTACTTTAACACTGACCCCAGACATGAGTGTTGATAGACTCAGTGGCACACTTAAATAAAGAGGCAAATGGTCAATATCAGTATCACTGTGTTTTTTTTTTTTTAATTTTATGTGAGTTGATCTAGTTGACTTTGCCAAGCCTTATTCATTAGCCATATCAGTATTATTAGTCACCTTACACGAATTTCACTTTCACGTTTCACAACCAATGTTCCGCTTAAGGTTCGTTGGTCGGTGTGCAAAATAAAACAAAACTCAAGTGCAAAGTTGCACGACATACAGTTTGTCCAAAATCGTACAACCCTAAAAAAACAGATATTATATTATCAAAATTAGCTTCGCGGTAATTCTAAACTGCTGCGCGGAATTAGTAAAAAAAACAAAACTGCGCAGCTACGTAATTTTAAAGGAAACATCGCTTATGATTATTATTTATTAACTCTTCCGTTAAACGCTTTTCTTCCTAGCCACACCAGTATCGTTCTTTTAACACATAATTGTTGGGTCTGAAAAAGAAAAAAAATAGAGATATACTAAACACAATGCAATTTAAGAAATCTCTTAGTGCTGTGTATTAATACCAATTAAAGCAGGCTGCGCATGCGTGTAATCAAATCTACTACAATAGCGATAACAGATGCTATCGTTTGTACTCTACAGGACCTTTTGTCTTGAAAGCTAAACTTCTCTCTCGCTCTTCCCGAAAGTCTCTCGTCTGGGTCACACGAGGTGCAATGTTCGTTACCCAAACAAAATATTAATTTCGAAATTCATAACCTGAATCGTTATTGGCAGAGGCATTCGTAACCCAAAGCAATGCCTTTTTGTTGCTTGGTTTACTTTTTTATGTTTTTAAAAGGTAACCACGACGGGGGAAAAGTCTGTTTTAAAACTCCTCATGAGCATGATGAAAAAAGATATTAAAAAAACAACAACAATGCCTTAAATAACGTGCAGTTGAGCTTCAAAGAAGTAATGTAATAACACAAATTAATTAATACATCCCCTTGAAATCCCAGCCCATTTGCGAAATCAAAATGATTAGCTCTTTTCTTTTACACGTCCGTAACATCAAAACATTTCCCTGGCCGTGTCCCAGATTTTTTATTTTAAAAAAAGCTATTATCTGTGACGCTAATCAATTTGAAGATATCCGGCCATGACCTAAACGAAGGATGGTCTATCTTCGTCTGGAGTGTCGTCTGTTCAATCGATAGCTCAACGACTTGGTGCGCTTGCTGAGTCAGGCCCTTGTGGTCGAGTTACACTTCAAATACTGCATCAACTTTAGGATATCACTTTGAGGCGTTGGAATGAATGAAAGTCTGCTCAAAATAATTTTTAAAAAAACAACGTTGTCATAGTTTTTTTTTTGTAATTTCTTAAATTCTTTTTTTTTAGAAGAGCAACGTTTACCTTTGCAGGGCAAGTGAAAAGAGCCAGGGAAGTTATAGATAATACATTATGTGCTGTTTACCTACATTCTTCTATTTTTTTTTATACGTTATTGATTTATATATAAGTGTTAGCAATTTCCAGAGCCCCAACCGTTGTATCCACATAATTTAATTACCACTTTACATGCATAGAGCTTTTGTGTATCCACTATAATCCAGTATCCATATAATACATTTTAAAGAGTCAAAGCCTTGTCGAAGGAGAGTTACATAAACCACACCCTTACGTCCGATGTGATGGCATTTTAAGTTGACAAGTAATATTTTTACCATTCTTGTTTATGTATTGAAAACCTTTTCGCAAAAATAACATCTTTACTGTACACTTACGGGGTTTTATTCCGTCTATATTTCATGAGCAATTAGTTCATAACTGTCTTATATTTTTTGTAGGTTTAAAATAGATGGCTGACAATACGGACATAAATGTATATCTGATTATTTTCTATCAATTTTCATCAGTCAATGCCACGTGACATTTAATCTCGTTGTAAGAGTAATAAATATAAAACACATATTAAAAAAAAAGATTTATTTTTATGCTTATCTTATCGAATGAGCAATTATTAATTAAAATCGGAATACATTTATCGCAATCCAACTAAACTATTTAAATTTTATAACAAATTTTGCTTGACTTTTAAAGACTAGGAACGGATGCTTGATAACATGCATAAAATTGAAATGAGATCGGGACATTGTTAATCCTAACAACAGCAAAGAAGGTAAATTTCCTCGTCCTTAATCTAGCAGCCCCTCGACAGTTCGCCTGCCATTAATCTTCCAATTCTGTTACATTGGAGGGACACAGTTTGACGTTGCCAGGATTCCGTGTTGATCATTCGTTAAAATGACAATTTAAAAGTCTGAACATTCCTGGTGTTGTCTGGACTTTGAGCAACAAACATTTTCTCAGAGATAAGAACCGCTTCCCGGGGAGGATGATTCGTGTTTACACGGAGATGGGTTTTTTACAACTGAACAAATGTTCTTGAAATATACAGTGATGCATGTTTCTGGGTTCAAAATGGACGAGATTTTCATTTCCTGATGAAACATTTCATTTATCGATGGAGACACAGCGGGCCGCGAGCTCAATTCCACCTCTTGTCAATTAAATACTTGACTAGGTCTTGTTCCCAATTTTAAAAAAGAAATAACGCACTGGTTAACGTTCAAAAATGAACGTAATTTGTTTACATTTCATTATTTCATAGATCTTAGATTGTCAGCGTAAATGTATGAGATTGTTAGTCTGAGTTAAGAACAGTACATTCGAATGTTAACGATATAACTATCCTATAAAATACAGAAATATGCCATTGAAAGAGGAAGGGTAAAGTTAATTTTTATACAAATTAGTCCACAGATAAAAGTATCAAAACATATTTCTGAGGTAATATTTTTAAAGAATCAAAGCTTTGTATTACAATGAAATGATAACTTATTGACATTCCTCTCAATGTCTTGATTCGAAAATATTTGTCCGATTCTGAAACATTGCAATCAAAACCACTGAAGCTGATTACAACAATCACATTGCTATTAATCACTACCCCACGTCTAATTATTATCACACAAAATGTGTAAACTTTAAATTAAATGGCGTTTATTTTAGCTCTTAATAACATTTTACGTTATCAGAATGAGTTTTCAAACATATAATTAAAAGGCTATTTGTGCCGGAAAATAATAACCCCTTTTGATTCGCGGTCACTTCCGTTTTTAAGAGAGATTCTCTACCAAGTGGCAGTTAACTACTGCCATGTACAAGACAAGGGCAACACCGAGACACAAGACGTTACCTTCAACAACAAAGTTGTGTCTCTTTGTGCAAATTTCTCCTAAAAGAGGACACCCTTCTACATCGCTGCGAAACCGGAGCTTCTATTTTTAGTAAACATGGGAATCAAAAAAGGGGGGTGGGGTCACAATGGGTTTAACGATCTGGACTAATAGTTGTTGGATATGGCTTTCTGGGACCGGACAATGAGCACTTTATATGCAGGATTTGTCAAAACCTCTCTCGTCTGCCGGAATAGGCTGTTTAGCACTGAGATCTAGACACGCTACTATTTAGAAATGTCAGAAGGTTCCCCTGTTGTTGTTTTTTAAATCAGATTTAACTTAATCAATGGTTCTCAGTGGGTGAACCTTTAAAAGGCTGATTAAAATAAAACCTAAATTCCAACATTTATTGTTATTATAGTGTAATAACTCTATGTTAGGATATAGGAAGAGTTTGAAACTTTTTCGCCTTTTATTTCGTTACATTAAGGATCACACTAAAAAGAACTTTATAACTTGATATATTCTCTCGATACTTGAAAAAAAAACATCGGAAAAAGTATATTTTTTTGTGTGATCTTATTTCTCTAAAATGTTTTTTTTGTTTTTTTTAAATTAACATTCATTGAACAAATAAAAGATATTTTTTAAAAATTGAAATATAATCCTGACCGACATGAAGTGCTCATTCTAGATATTTATGAGATCCACTCTAAGAAATCACTGATAATCTACGTCACTGATTTTCTTGGCCCATTGACAACAAATGGCCCATGAATTATTAATGTACATTGTCACAAGCTGAGACAAGCTAGGTAAGAAAACATCCGATCTGTTTGATGGCAGAGCCATGGTCCCTGACCTTAGGTTTTAAAGATTCAAATAAATAATTCAGTAACCAATTATGGTATGGACATGTTTGGTACACACGTGTCAAGGGAGAGACAGAAAGAAGACAATGATAGAAAGAATGAGGTGTAGAGAGAGAGAGAGAGATACAGAGGGGGAGGAAGAGAGAGAGAGAGGGAGGGAGGGAGGGAGAGGGTCAGAGAGTGTAACATACTTGGACGGGTCTTGATCTCTAAAATATTTGATCTTCATTGACCTATGATTGTTTCCAGATGTAGAAATGAATAATGCATCGCTATGAAAACAAGTTATAAAATTGTAACTGAGTCATAAATAACAATTTAAAAAAAAAATATATTCATATTTAAAAAAAAAGAAAAGATCTACAAGAGAACAAAAGCTGTAGGATGGGGTTATGGGGGAAATAACAAATTTATTTGTGTTTCAAAAACAAGTAATTTGAATTTATTTCAGATAACTGAATTGCTCAAATTTGCAAATCATGGTCAGTTTAATCTGAAACGTCGAAGCAATGCTCAGTATACACCGGTTATTTTAAAAAAATACATAAATATGCATAAAGGTCCTTGAAAACTGGTGAAAACCATGTCAATCTCTAAATACAAAGCTCAAATAATTAGTATTAAATAGGATGGCTGTGTGTTATATTTCTAAGAAGTACCGCGATCCCAATAGAAAAATAAGATATTGATACTGATAAAACACATTTTTGTTTAAAAGTTATCTCTATTGGCATCAGTGCCTGTTGTGTTAAAACACTTCTTGTTGGAAACTTTTGGAACATTACTTTTTAGTCTTTTTGATTTTAAACTATTTTTATGTAATTTCACAATACATTCATTACCCCTGATCAAATCCAATTAAATAAAATATATATTCTAAAATGTCAGAAAGACCTCGCATCCTGAGCCTATTAATAGTAACCAACTTCTCTACATCCACCTTAAAACAGTGACAGATATGTGAATGGCTAATTTTAAAAAGTCACAAAGAAAAAGACCACTGAAAAACAATTTCTTTGTCTAAATTTAAGATCATTCGTTATAGCGATTGTTGTAATGAGAGAATAAATTAAATTGAGCTTTAACTGACAAGAATACACCATTGGTTAAAATCATTAAAACTTGAAACACTAGACGATAGAAGAACCATAATGAAAGTAGTAATAAGACATAAAGAAATAAATTCTAATTTATAAATACAGCACGAAGATAACTTAATACAACCATCAGACAGATATAAGGATAAAAACACCTTTCTTATTCCATATACAAGAACAAAAACATACAAATGCTCGTTCTTCCAGTCTGGAATTCGGGGGGGGGGGGGGGGGGAGAATGGGTTGCTTAAAGAAACCAGAAAAACAAACACTTTATCAATTTTTTAAATCCTAATAAGAATGCAGGATTAAACGCAATGCATAAATAAGCTGAGGACACAATAATCTTCTGTATAGAAGGAGTTTCTGCAAGAGATAAGATTGGGTAAGATTAATTACCTTTCAAAAATTTTCTGAAAACTGAAAGAGTAATATAAATTACTACTTTAAAGTTAAATACTAAATTTGATCCACCAAGCCATATATATACTTATTAGGTCATCATTCTGCCCATGTCAAAATTCCACGCTAATAAGACTGTCGTGGCGATATTAATAGCACATATTATTCGGCCGAGTGGTGGTGTATTAGTTTATAAATTTTATTATTTTTTGTGTGTGTTAAGGTTTTTAAAAATATTTTTATAAAAGCGACATTAGTGACGCATACCAATTAATTTTCCAAACAAATTGGGCCTTTTTAAAAAAAAAATGATTTTAGTTTTTTTAAAAAAAGATTTTGCGTAAGTTATAACAACCACTATGTAATCACACAAATATTGCTCGAATCACTTAATTAAGACTCGAAATATAGAAAACTATTTGTTTGACGTTGGTTTTCAGCCTTCAAAAGAAGAGGGTGGTTTTGTCGGAAATGGCTTTACTTTTCAAATGCTCGCAAAATGTCGCCCTCTAAATGTGTGCCACCCGGGGTTAGGAACAAATAAACAAGAAAATGAAAGGTAAACACGGTCGGATATAACCATGACAAGAGTAGACGTAAACCATAAAAAAAGCGAACGACTCAGTAATCTCCAGCTTGGAATGAGCTTCTTTAATTTATATCATAAAAACAGAGAAAATATAAAGTTAACTATGTATAAGAACAATAAAAAAGAACGTAATAGGCTAATAACCTACATTACCGAAAAAGAACCTAAAACGTAAACAAGGGATCATGATGACACTGAATATCAACTTAAAAAGAAGAAAAACATCAGACAATGACATTGTTTACAAAATCCATTATTAAACCACTAACGTGTTTGAATTGACTAATTGTCTACCAAAGATCGGATTAAGACAGCAACTGAGAGCTTTTCCATCCCTCGTGACTCACGCTTCAGCTTAGTGAGCATTATATCAGTGGTTCTCAGACCTTTGTTTATCAATGGTCTCGTTGTTTTTTAAAAGTGGACTTAGAATCAGAAGCATCCTTAGGGTTGTTGTCACCCGGGGCGGTAGCTCAATGTGTCACCCGGGGCGGTAGCTCAATGTGTCACCCCTTCACGACTTACCCCACAGGACTCCTCCGAGTCTTCCAATGCCAACTAACGAGAACATATAGAATTTTACATTTGGGTGTCACCCGTGGCGGCCCGCCCCCACCGCACCCCCAAGTGACGCCTCTGCTTAGAACTAGAACTTGTATATTTAAAAAAAATAAACATTAGTTAAAGACAGGGCCAAAAGTTAACAGAGTAACTGCTTTCGTATAAATTAACTAACTGGAGTGTGTCTTTCCACCCAGAAAAGTGTCAACTGTTAAGAGTAACAAACAAAAAGAAACAAATTCAAAATATTTTATTCATGGAAAACAACTAATCCTAAGAGAAGATGCAAAATACATAGGATTAATAATAAATGAGAAACTATCATTGAATCCCCGTGTCAATGAAGTTACTAAAAATCAATAAAAACCCTAGGCTTTATGAAAAGAAACTTTTACAGATTCAATAAGAATATAACACTAAAATGCGAACTCACTTTGGTGAGACCAGTACAAGAATATGCATCTTCTGTATGCAACCCATCCACCAAAGAAAACATTGATAAACTAGAACAAATCCAAAAAGAGCTGCCAGATTAATTATTGGAGAAAAATAAAAACTGAAAAGAATAACATCATAAGTTAATTTATGAATTCTTGAAACACTAGAGAAAAGAAAAACCAAGAGTAAATTAGTTTTTAGTAATAATGCATAAGGTAACTAATTCTAATTTGGAAATACAACAGAAAGATAACTTCATACAACCCTCAGATAGACATAAGGATAAAAAAACTTTCTTATTTCATATACATACACATGAACAAACACATACACATTTTCGTTCTTCCCGTCCGGAATTCGGGAGTGGAATTGCCTTGCCTAAAGAAACCAGGAAAACCAACACTTTATCAACATTTAACACTCTAATGGGAATGCAGGACTAGGCACAAACCAATGATAAGCGTAGGATGCAATAATCTTCTGAAAACAATATTTTTAAAAAAAATTAAAACAAGTAGTCACGTGCCTGGCCAATATTATCCTTCTGGAAGCAATAACAGCAGAACTTCATGCACCAGTGCCCATACGTTTTGGGTATCTTCTCCCGTCAGACTGCCACATAATAGACAATACTGATATCGTAAACGTAAGCTGTAATTAATCACGTGTCTTTTAGAACCACAGCTCCAAAAAAGGTTTTGAACTGCAAGCCTGTCACTAATTTGATCATAGAGGACATCAGTGCGCTGAACGACACCCACGCGATTACTATCATTAAATCTGAGGTTGTTTGTTCAAATGTTTTGTATTAATTTATCCAAGATGTGTTTACTCATTTTACTCTTATTGATCCGACGTGAAGACTAGAAACTATTTCTGACTTGCTTTTTGAATGCATTTTCTCGGAAAGGCTGTGTCAATACCTTGACGAATAAGAAGATTGGGGAGTTTATTGAAAGGGGCTTAACAAGCGGGGAAGCACTGGGGGGGGGGCGCAAGATGAAAAAAGCTGATGTATTGTGAGAGGAAACATTTGGTACAGATGAAAAAGGGGAGTTTTGTGTGGGTCGAGATATACAGGCGGAGAGATTTATACGAGAAAGGAGTGGGTCCTAATATAAAGATGGGGGCTGTGGGAGCTACGTGTCTTGGGTATTTCAGGAGAGTTAAGACGTGTGAGTTCTCTCTCTGCTCCTTTAGAAAATGATGAAGTTAAAAAGTTAATTTGAAATAACTTTTTAACATTTCTACATGATTGTTCATCTGTTATTGTCTCATGATAAAATGTTAAGATTTACTCTCGCCCTAGAATTTATAATAAATTTTAAAAGAATTTGAAAGATCGACAGGTTATGGACATATAGTGGAAATATGTTGTTTATTGAGTAAACTAAATGAAAGATAATACGGGGCTGTCCATAAATGAAATCTGCGATCTCGGCAATTTTTCACCACCCTCCCTCCCATGTCACGTGTCGTCACAAACACCTACACTCCCCCTCCACCAATATGACGTCACAAATCTTGCCTCAACCAACATAAAATAAAAGCCGTGTTTTCTTTTTGAAGATAGTTATGTTTGAAATCAAATGTTTCTCTTTTAAGTATATATTTAGTGCAGGGATGTCCAAAGTACGGTTCACGGGTCAAATACGGTCCACGCTTAAATTTTAACTGGCCCTCGGCCTCATCTTAAGTAACGGACAAATTTTTTCCGAAAAGTCATTATATTAATTTTTTTTAAAGTCAAATCTTTGTACTGTTTTGAGTACCACAAAGTTTTGTAAAGAAATCGATAACATATGATTTTTTACCAATTACTACCTAGATAAAACAAGAGAAAAAAATTTAGTTGCTTCTGTTTTTTCTGCTGTCAATGACGTGACATTACCAATTAAATAATCTCTGTATTCATTACTGTTGGCGTCCCTGTCACGACTAGTGAGCACAGTTCACTAGCAAAGTGAGCGATTACTTTGGCCAAAAAGTTTTTAAAAAAGTCCACTGTATCATTCACCAACAAGTTCTTTGTGTCAAACACTTTAGATTTGATCGTGTCCTTAAAACAGTGATAAAAGCGATATACTCTATTCACCACCAGTTTCAGCAATTTCTTCTTGACATCCAGGGAGCATAAGAAGATTTTGTTAATCAGAATGGTATAAGATGGCTCAGTCGGGGGACACATCTTCAGCGCCTCTGCACACCTAAATACTAAATGAGGCTATTCATTGTGGAAAATAAGGAACAGCCAATTCCAGAACTATCTGATCCTACTTGGCTTAAAAGGTTTTGGATTTTTAGTTGATGTCACAAGACATCTAAACTTTCTTGGCACACAGCTTCCAGGGCTAACAGCAGCGATCCTGTTATATTAACAAATCAAGGCCATTGGAGGCAAACTGCATATTTTCCAAGGCAACTGTCTCAAATCCAGCTTCGTGCATCACATTTTGCCCCACTAGCAGAAATAAAGAAACAAACTGCAATGAGGTAAGTTAAGATGTTATATCCCTGGCTGATGAATTGCAAAGACATTTCCAGGACTTAAAAAATATTGAAGAGGAAATCGTTTTTGTCCTGACCTTTCTCTGGGGACACACATGATGGCCATCTGTAACTGGAACTCACGGAGTTTCAAAGTGATGCTATATGACTCAGCAGACAACAAAAGGTTTTTCCCTTTGCCCTTTTACCGTCATCTGGATTATGGCAGAATCCAAAAAATTCGAACATTGGCTAAGAAAATGCTCAGCTTGTTTGGCTTAAAATGTCTGAGCAGACATTCTCAGATATGAATTTTAGCAGGAATCGTGTGAGAACGAGACTAAGTGACTCTCCCTTGTGTGAGGACGAGACTAAGTGACTCTCACCTGTGTGAGGACGAGACTAAGTGACTC
>MUZC01000184.1:424186-451343 GCA_002072015.1 Radix auricularia | reverse complement strand
CCTGTGTGAGGACGAGACTAAGTGACTCTCACCTGTGTGAGGACGAGACTACGTGACTCTCCCCTGTGTGAGGACGAGACTAAGTGACTCTCACCTGTGTAATATCTCACGTATCAAACTAGTGGTATTGAGGCTGACCTCGCACATTTACTGCTGTCAACATCTCAGTTTCATCCTTCAAAATAAAATTTTCCAATAAAAAAACTTCTCAAAGTATTTCATTTGTTTATTATCTTAATCCTCACCCCTCCCGGATATCTTTACTTCATGGAATATTGCCCGCCATGCAAATAATTTGGACTCAAATGATTTAGTGTAAGTCTGCAGTTTAATACCGTGACACGCATGAAGGCATATAATATGCCATTAAATTAATTGTAAAGAATCAAATATTAAAGTAGAACTTTTAATTAAATTGCGCGTTTCGATGTGATGTCACAATTCTTAAAAAAGCCCCCTTCCGCTAGTAACACATCGTAACCAAATGTGACCCCCCTCTTCCCAGGTGCGAAACGTCATTTATGGACAGCACTATGATATCGTCATACATTTTCTGAAAGGATTATTTTTAAATAAAAATTTCATATAAAAAAAACAATTAAAATAAGAATCTTAAAACATTTTTAGAGAATTCAACTGTGCAATGAAAATTTGCCTTGAGAATTCACCATATTCCGTTGGTTTAAGTTACCCGTGGATCACCAAACGTTCAGGAGGATGAAAAGTTGTTTTTTTTTGTGGAAAAATGTTTGTTATTTATAGACGATCTAGGAAAAAAATAACCGCTTTTGTGTATTAGATATATATATATATGTTATGTAATATATAGGCTGGGTTTGCCGGCCGGCCAATCACCAATTGACCGAAGGAGGTTTGCACAATGATTTCTCCTGTGTCCGAATTAACTTTGATTGCTAAAAAAAAAAAAGTCATATTCGTTCACTTTTATTAATGGCCATTGATCGTAGTGTGTATCCATTGTCAGGGAAAAATGGATTTTGACAGGAAACATGGGTTATGAATAGTTCTGATACTGACAGAAGTCCTCAAAAGTGATCCATGAAGCCATCTAAGACATTTCACTGAATTCTGCAGTAGAACCATGATGAGAGCATTGACTGTCAGACACTGGTTGTGACACAACTGACTGTCAGACACTGGTTGTGACACAACTGACTGTCAGACACTGGTTGTGACACAACCACAACTGACTGTCAGACACTGGTTGTGACACAACTGACTGTCAGACACTGGTTGTGACACAACTGACTGTCAGACACTAGTTGTGAGAGAACTGACTGTCAGACACTGGTGACAGAACTGACTGTCAGACACTCGTAGTGAGAGAACTGACTTTTATACACTGGTTGTGAGACAACTGTCTGTCAGACATTGGTTGTGCCACAACTGTCAGACACTGGTTGTGACACAACTGACTGTCAGACATTGGTTGTGACACAACTGACTGTCAGACATTGGTTGTGAAACAACTGACTGTCAGACATTGGTTGTGACACGACTGACTGTCAGACATTGGTTGTGACACAACTGACTGTCAGGCACTGGTTGTGAGAGAACTGACTGTCAGACACTGGTTGTGAGAGAACTGACTGTCAGACACTGGTTGTGAGAGAACTGACTGTCAGACACTAGTTGTGAGAAAACTCACTGTCCGACACTGGTTGTGACACAACTGACTGTCAGAAATTGGTTGTGACACGACTGACTGTCAGAAATTGGTTGTATGTTCCAGTCTCTTTTGGACTCACCGTGTACTTGAAATACTACACCGTATTTTACAACGCCCTTTGACTCCATCACGGAGACCGAACGCAGATAGATCAATACAAGCTTGATTCAATCGATAAGTTCAACGCTTGTTGTCTCTCTGGGTGGTTACAGTGAGCAGAGTTCTATTTTAAAGCCTATTCAAAGCAGCTACGTTTACATGATCAGATGTCCTTGGACGTTATTTTTATTTCGTTAAAATAGTAGTTTGCCCATTGTCATTACAGACTTTTACAATTTTCTGGTGGTCCTTGTCTGGTTTAAAATGTTCCAGAATTTTGCACCTCTAAAAGCACAAATACAATAACATTAAATAATTTTTTTTTTAACATAAAAAGGTTAATTTTGAACATCAGAAGGGAGCCGCGGTGGTCGACCGTCGTTCCGATGGTCACGAGTTCGAATCCATGGGAAGCCAAGGACTCGTTCCCGGGGCCTAGGGCGTCCCCGAGTTCCAACCAGCTCCAAATGGGCGAAAAGTGGCGGGGTAATGCGTGGGACCCTTAGCCGTGGCATGTGAACGCTGCATCACTTGCCAAAAAAAAACAACAACAACAAAAACAACTGCTGCCTTGCAGATGTCTTGGCTGACCAAAGGCTATGGAAGCAAATCCAGAAAATACAGCGGGCTGAAGTCGGAGACCACGGGCCAATTGGCGCAAAACTCGTGGCACGCAAAAACTCATTATTCAATCTTGAGAACGAAGAAGAAGAAGAAGAACATCAGAAGCTAGAACGATGTTTCCATTTCGAAATGCAAAGATAACTAGAGGAGGGAGATTAAAAAAATAAATATTTTTTCATCAACTGATTCTGAATCCTAATAAAAATTCATACCTCATTTTTTTTGTATTTAAAGTTTTAAGAGTATAGAGACCATATAAGGGCTAGAGACCATATAGTAGAGTGATGCACTCACGTGTCATTAGCAAAATTAGTTGGGTAATAGATTAAAAAATCTTTCGTTTTTTTGGCAGTTAACGATTAATTTAAATTAAAGCGTGACATTTTGAAAAATTAACGATTAATTAATCGTTAATTTCGATTATAGCCAAAAAATTTAATTTATGTCATAAGTAACTCTTATTAAACCTTCTTTTTGAAAATCTATAATAACACTGCAATGTCTCCGTTAAATGTAATCTTTTAACATATTGCGCAAAAGACAAGTGTGTTGACATTTATTTGTTTAAGTGATGAGCGGGTCTAATCGACAATATAACCAGCTGAGCTGAACAATCATTCATGTGGAACTGAGGAACTGGTAAGCACAAAACGGTCTTGGCAAGGAATGACATTATCGGATATAGGTGTTTATTAAGTTTCCACCATTGTAGAGGGTTAATGGATTCAGGAACTTTCATCTTTATTTTGTAACGCAGTAATTCATCAGAAGAGCTGTCGTCATTTTCTGTCTCTGAGTCAGACTCTATAACTGCCATTAGCTTAATACGCTTTTCATTCAGTGTGATAAGTAGGTGAAGTGTTAGAACCATACTAGGCAAACTATGTCATCATTTTGAACATTCCCGTCAGTCATTAGTTTGAAAACCAAATTGTTCCTGTAATCGTCAGGAAATTTATTAATTATCGGCTGCGATTTTTTAAATTATTAATTAATTTTTTTTTACTTCCAATAATGTGTAAGTCATATGTCGATTAATCGCTAAAATAATTTAATCATTAAAATTTTTATAGATTAATCGAGAAATTAATCTTTAATTTCCGCAGACCTGTTTTTTTTTCTTCAAAACGCATCAAACCTCATCATAGCAACACAACAAAAAAATAAATAAAAAAAACCAAAAAAACAAACAAACAAACAAACAAAATAAAAATGTAAAAAAATAATAATAAAAAAAAACAAACAAAAAACAACTGATTACTTTTACCGAGTAAATAAATTCTTCAAAGTATAAAATAAATGACCTGTTAGCCTCGTTAGGGTGGAAGATGATAATAAAAAAATTGGGTATGGTGATAATGTACATACGAACGCTACATTTGAATTTTAAGTATGGTTATAATTCTAAATAATATCTGAAAATTTACTAGTAAAAGCGCGTGTCTTTAAACTTCATATTAAAAGAATATTAAAGCTAACACATTACAATGTGCTGATAGTAAGACCTTACTTTAAACTCATAAAAACCACGTAAGGACACACGTTTATTTGGTGTTCATTTTTTTTTATCTTTTGAGCCACATTCCAATAAGCAGATTACCAAAAACAATACCAAGACTGGCTACAACACTGTCAAAATTGAAGTCAGGTTCGTCCATAACATTCAGGCAGCCAATTCGGATATACTTTTAAAAACATCGACTAGGGTTCTTGGCTACATTATTTCTGACAACATGTCTACCAACACCGACATCCGTCAGATCAGCTTAATTCGTCGCTACTTAACAGTTAGTGCAACAAAAACTCTAGTCTGCGCTCTTGTTCTAGCTGGTATTGATTACTGCCATACTCTTCTGTCAGACGCGCCTAAAAATGCATTGAAAAAACTACAGAAAGTTCAAAATTTAGACTAGTTCTTAAAGAAAAATAACATGACCATGTTACTCCGCTACTTTACTCACTTCATTAGCTACCTGTACAAGCCCGAATTGATTACGAATTGGAAGTTCTCTGTAACTTCTTTTCCGACTCATGCCCTTCCTATCTTACTGAATTTTTGTCGGTCTACTTCAGTATTGCGAACTCAAGATGCCAATTTTTCACAGGCAGGAGTCAAATAAATCCCAAGCTAGACTAAACATTCCCACATGCATTAAATTATTTTGGCACAGCGCGGAAATACCTAGAAAACATGTGAAAAAACCTAGATGAGAAATAATTTTTTTTTAAAAGCATAGACACGCTAAAAATAAACAAATATGACGTCAATAATAGCGCGGGAAAAACATAGCCAACATGTGAAAACAAAACCTAGATCCGAAATAAAAAAACCGACAAAACGCTAAAAATAAACAAATATGATGTCAAAAAGCCGCCCCCCACCCTAAAAAAGGATTTCTTATTTGAAAATGAGCATGTTTCAAATATTTCGTTTTATTGGCATTCAAATTCAAGTGTGTGTTTAATTCTAAAAATTTGTCAATCAAAAATATTCCCATATTTAAGGCCAAATCCTCATAAATTCGCAAATTCCCGTTTCTATAAATTTTGTTAAAAATTCTCACGATTTGGGAAATTTCCCAGGTGTTCGCAACACTGGTCTACAAACCCTCTAGTCAGCTACGCTCTTATGCAGACACACGCATTCTCTTCGTTCCTAAGACACGCACTAAAACATTTGGCGAAAGGTGGTTCTCTTTTTGTGCAGCTAAACAATGAAATTCTCTACCATTACAAATCCCTAGTATTCAAAAACCAAGCCCTTCAAGACTGCACTTAAGACACATCGTTACGAAATTAATTTTTAAATTAATGAAACACCATTTCTCTTAATGATCAACGTAGCTTTTAGTTTTATGCACTGTAAATAGTGCGGTCGTTATGGTATGAATGCTAATTTATTATTTATATGTATGTTACTACCTTCATGTAAAGCGCTGTGAGCCTAATTCCTGACTGGGATACAGGGCTATATTTATTATTATTATTATTATTATTATTATTATTTGACAGAACTTAAAACCGATTCTTTCCAAATGGCAAACAATGAACTCCGTGACAAAATATATTAATATGACATGTTTCTTATTCTCTTAAAAGCAGACCTGTCTTAAATTTTCGTTTATTTAAGTAAGCTAAGTGTATTTGACCAAGATGTAACTTGCTAGCCACTTTGCTTTATAAAAATATTTTGAAAACATTTTTAAATCTATAATTAATATTTTAAAATAACAAACTAAAAAGTTGTACCACAAACTGTGTTTTTTTTTTCTTGTTTTTTTTTTAATTTTTTTTTTTTAAAGATAGTAACATTAAATTACGAGACGTTTTGCGGTATTGAATCAAGAAGGACAAAACCTATTTCAGCAGTCGGTGTTCCGAGCCAAAGCATAAATAAACTCAACATTGTCTTTAAATTGAGCTTTAAAATATAAATATTTTTGAAACATGTGTTGAGATTTGATGCCGTCAAATAGCAAATTACAATAACACGATATACCAAAAATATCAAAACTCGGATTATTTCAGTTCCACCCCGTTCCCCCGTATAATTTGTAAACCCACTTTTACTACACTGTTAATTTCTATTCCCGACGGACAGTGCGATCTCTGAACCGGCGCCTAGCCGTCAATTGTAGCTTCCGGACCAAATGAGCTCATGGGATTACAGGGATTGTTATTCTGGATGACTAAAAATAGTGCAACGTTATCAGAAGAAAGGGATTTCATAAATAGTGTATCAGAAAAAATATCGCTTTATTGTAGATTCAATAATAATTTCTTTACATAATTTTGAGTCAGACTCTTATAATGGAACTTTTTAAAACTTATTATTTAAGAGAGACGAAGAAGAGTTATAACTAACTAATTTGCTTCAGGTGGATGGACCCATAAATTATTTAGTTTGAAGGATTTAAAAGTGGTGGTCGAGAGGTAGCGCTCTTGACTGTCATACCGATGGTCACGAGTTCGAATCCACACCAAGGTGAAGATTTGTTCTCGGGGCCTGAGGAGTCTCCGAGTCACCCAGCTCCGAATGGGTACCCAACTAGACAATAGTTAGGCGGCTGGGGTAATGCGTGGAACCCCTATAGCCGTGGCCTGTGACCGCTGCATCACTTGCCAACAGATCATCTCTCATGGTCTGTGGACGCAATTATCTTCTGCATAGAAGGAGCGTCTGTATATCTAAGATAAGATAAGATATAATGAATCCTATTGAAAATATACACATTTAATGATATTTAATAGGAAATTAACAATTAATTACTAAATTAATAGGCAAAAATGTTAAATTAAGGCACATGTTTATTTATAAAATAGCGCTTAAAGTGAATTGATAAGTTTTATATAATTTTTACTATTTATTAATAATTAGTTAATTATTAATAATTAATAATAGTTTGCTTTTTTTACGTATACACATCTCGATTTTAAAAAAGAAGATTTTTAAAGTGTAAACTTTAAAATAAGCTGTTTTTATAAGGAAAATTATAAACTTAATAAAAAAAAATTTAATTCATTGATATCATATTGAACTGCTTATATTTATATCAGAAAATGTCAATTGCCTGTTTTTGTTACTTCCCTTGAAATTTTCAGTTTAATGACGTCATAACTCTTTTTTTTTTTCGATTCATCAAAAGTATTGATTAATTATTCGGTAATTTTTAAAAAGTTGAGGATTAAATTTGAATTAATCGAAAACAGCCCTAATATTTAATAAACAGTTAATAAAATGTATTCCCTCAGCTTTTAAACAATGTCTATTAAAACATCTTATAAATAAATACAACTTTAATAAAATTTCATATTAATTATTTAATTATGGTACAAAAAAGTGAACATACAATGCAAGTTTAAACATTTCATTTTTCATGGCGCATTATTAGCGAAAGATATTTATAAATAATGAAAGTTGACTGAGCCCAAGCCAATCAAGATAAACTGATGAGATAAGCAGTTCAATGAAACAAGCAAATCTCAGCTTCCAGAGAGATAAGGCAATGGGACATTAGAATCTTGTTCACTCCGGTCTAAAAAATCGTTTCTCTTTTATTTAAGTCTGATCTGTCCATCTCGATATTTGTTTGTTTACTCGTGGGACTCTTAATTGAGTTTGGTTGATTGCATCTTTTTGTTTATTGAATGGTTTCAAGTGATGGAAGAAGGTTTGGGCATGGCATACGGAGATATTGCCATCATTCTGTTTTGACATTTATGTAAGTACGAGCAAAAAAACCCATACATGGATGTTCCGCCGTCGTTTTGGTGGCATGTTGTACCTCCCCAGCCGTTTTGACTGACCATAAGTGTGCATCACGTCAAAAATACTATTCATTATAGTTATAATAAATACGCCGTAAAAACTAATTTTTGACTATAAATCACAACGCTTACCGCTCAAAATAAAGTCTTGGAAGAATATACAGCACAAAAAATAACTCGCTTTGAAAGTCCGCGTAAACGCGTTCAATATGTAAATGATATTTTTTTTTTTATTGCCTCAGGGAGTCTGCAGACGTTTGAGGGACAAATTGCTATCGATGACCGGACAGAAAATTACCTTTGATTACATAGAATAGCAAGTGCAAAAATAAACTTAGATGATAATATAAAATTTTATTGAAGATGAAATGAAATGTATTTTAAAAAATTAACTTCATTTAAAAATAGTGCTTAAGGCATCTTAACAAATAATTTTCTACAACTTGATTTTTTAAAATCAGTCTTTGTTTCGTTTAATTTATTTTGAAATGACAAGCTACACAAGGCGATCAGTGTTATTTCTGAGATCGCAGACCGATAGCACATTGCAGGACCGGCCTAAGGCCACGACAACCTTTGTGTTCACAGTGGGCCGGCCTAAGGCCACGACAACCTTTGTGTTCACAGTGGGCCGGCCTAAGGCCACGACAACCTTTGTGTTCACAGTGGACCGGCCCAAGGCCACGACAACCTTTGTGTTCACAGTGGACCGGCCTAAGGCCACGACAACCTTTGTGTTCACAGTGGGCCGGCCTAAGGCCACGACAACCTTTGTGTTCACAGTGGGCCGGCCTAAGGCCACGACAACCTATGTGTTCACAGTGGGCCGGCCTAAGGCCACGACAACCTTTGTGTTCACAGTGGGCCGGCCTAAGGCCACGACAACCTTTGTGTTCACAGTGGGCCACGCACTTACCTAGGCCGCGCGCTTGTTCTAGGTGTAAATTATAAAATTAAACCAATATAAAATGTTATCATGTATAGGACAGCGTGTTTATTCAGTTTTTATGTTTTCACATTGTTTTTCGATCTATTGCCTTGTTGTTGCAAATGATAACGACATTAAATAAAATTGAAAAGACGTCAAAGGAAAAGGCAGTAAAATAAATCCGTGGAAAACTTCACACCTGGAAATGTTGAATATGATCAATTGTTTCATCAGAAGTGCAGAAATTGCTGTTCAGTCCTTGCAGCCAAGATTTGAACAACTGAAGTCAAACCACAATCTATTCGGGTTTCTTGTCAGCCTCCAGAGCCTTCAGCATGATGACATATAAAAGTTTGCAGAGAGCCTCGGGCAATCATGGACATCATTAAAAGACCAATTGACAGATTATATGTGGGCTAGAATTAGCTGATAAAGTACAAAAAAACGATGTCATTTTACACCAAATACCGCGAAAACCTCGATAGAAATTTTTACTTATCTGTCCTCTAATTAAAGATACAGTGCTTTCACAAAACGGGCAGAATATTTTAAAAATACCCGTAACTGGGAATGTACATCGTGATTTTGTAATTAGCAAACAACTAATAAATGCAAAGAGGAATTTATTTTCTATTACAAATCTGAATTTTCACTTATTATCCTTATTCCTAGCTAGACAAGGCCATGCGCAATCAATTTCGTATGTGGTCCATGCAATTATTAAGGCCGGCTCCGGTTTGTTGTAACAGATACAAATATTATTTTCACATCGTAATTGAAAATCAGTCGACTTGGGAGAATTAAGTGAGATAGGGTAGTGTCATCAATATTACTCGCTGTGTGATTAATCTTCATGACAAGTCATCACCATCAGTAGCTGTTGGTCGGTTTATGACCACGTCTTAGATTTCAAGATCCAATATTAAACTGTCTTTCTGTGCCCGTAATAATGTCTGTCTGACAGTCATAGGACATTAGTCACTTTAACATTCAATTCTGAGATACGGGACACAAATGACCCACTTGATCATGACCAAAATTATTGTTTGTAGGATTGCTGTTACTTTTACATTTTATGCCGTGATTGTTTGTGAATAAATAAATTTTGTTCAAGGCGGGTTCATTAAGGTAACTGATCAAACCAGTTTATTGAAGGGGAATGTCTCAGAAAGGATATTTTTGTCGTCTGTTCGTAAATTGCTTCTTTTGACTTTTGGTATACTTGCTTTCATATTTTATCATAAAAACGAGATTTTGGATCTATTAAAATAAATATTTTTAGTTTATAGATTTGTTAGCAACGAGTATAATTCCATTACAGCCACCAAAGTTGAGACAATGTCAGTCAAAGATTTGGTTTTTATGTGAATATCGTAACTATGTACGGCAACAGTGGTGTTTGTACTTGGGAGTCAACTTTCTTATTGTAACACTTCAGATTATGCCCATGACATCATACAAACTTACAATAACAAGTATTTTTACTTTAAAAATCTCCTAATGAATTAGAGAAGAAACAACAGACGAAGCTAAAAAAGCCTTAGTGATAGCGTCATGTAGTTTAAATAGGTCAATACACATTTTTCAAACTACTCAAACTACCCCTAAGTGGAACCCGCGGAAAGCCATAGACTAATCTCAATAATCCCTTTTCAGTACATGACAATCTATGCTGTCCCAATTAAAACGTATTGGTCAATCAAGTTGGCGTAACCATGACTGTAGAGCACTGCCATTTAAACCTTGAATTATTGGATGTGGCTGGACCATCGTAAAACTTGAGGCGTCATGTTTTACCTAATGATCTCAGCCGATGAGTTTCTGTATTGGAAAAAGCAAGACATCGTTACAAACGGTACTCAAGTGTGGGCCCAAGACAAGGTCATGTACTTTGGTTTGCTTCAGCAGCTGTCTAGGAGGGATTCTCATACCCTCGATTAGAATCCGTTTTCTTAAATCTAAGAAACTTAATTAAAAGTTATACAAATTTTTTTAAGGTTACTGTAAAATAAAAGGTAAAAAACATTTTAGTTAATGAAAATATATTTTTGATGTGAAATCAATAAAATCATATTTCTAAACACAACTGTTTTTATAAATGTGGCATGTAGTCCAGTGATTGAGATCCTTGGACCTAGAAGTAACTGAGAAGTGAAATCTTGTACACTGTCTGGCGCGAAGCAAGTGTTTTCGTTTTTATTGAGCTCATCAGCGCAGTCAACTGTTCAGAGTTTGGGTGTAAAGAACTTGAATCCTCATGAATGAATATGGATTTCAGGGAGTTTGTGATGGAAGAAAATGTATGCTTGAATTGTTTATGTGAAACATCCGTAACATGTGTGTGCTCAGGCAAGGCAACTATAGTAGCAGATAATTTATCAGTGCATTGTGTATTATAAATTAATGAATTAACACACTCAATGGGACAATATTTGTGCTATTTATCAATGAAATATGATAAAACATTAAAACTATGTCTATGTCCTAGCCGCAATCGGAATGCTGATTTGATTTAATCAAAATATATGGTCATTGTTTTAGATATCTTATCATTTATATAATATCGTAAACATAATATCCCCTCCCATATTAAATTTCTCATGAGAAATTTCTTTCAGGGATTTGCAATTATTAATGAAAGCATGAAAACGTAATATTTATAAACAGAATATGACTTTGATAATCAACTGAGGTTATAATTAAAATTGAACTACAAACAAGAATGACACACTAATTTATTCAACCGCGAATAAACTTTATTAGCCTAGCCATAAAAGATAAAATAATGGGTTAAAACGTATTCAAATGAAATGGTATAATCATAAAAATAATAGAGGTATCGATTTTTACCGATATTTTCTCTTACAGGATATCAAGTTGGGGTAAATAAAACTAATGAAAGCAACGGGGAAAATAAAATTTGAAGATAAAATCCACTAACTAATGACCGGCAAGCGATACGCGTCACCTCAATTATTTTAAAGACGTAAAAAGTTAACTTACTTGGAACTCCCAGATATCCGGCTTCTCAAATGTCACATTGCTGAAATGGTTATCTCCCCCCCCCCCCCCGCACAACCATAAGTACGCATCAATTAGACCCAAAGTCTACACGGCCCTTTGTAATGACTGTACTTTCATTGTTAGGAACTCTCATATGATTGATCTATTTCGGTAATGAAACCCTGTTCGTCTCGTTGTCACATCAATCACTTATTTAGAGTCTGCTACTACATTTCAGAAAGACAAATCATTTGTCATGTTCTGTGTACCGGGTAAATTCATGTCATATTTTCCGTCATGGTATGGCGACAGTGTTTCATTATATGGGACAGAAAATATAACGAATGCGAAACACTAGCCTAAATGACCGGCGTTTACATGGCGGCCATTAAGAGAAAAAAAAACCATACAACCTTTAAGGTAATCAATTAATTTCGGCCCTGTTGTTAGACAAATGTCGTCTAAATATTTTCTTTTAAAAAAAATATCCATTCAAAAAAGGAAAGGAAATTATTTTTGTAGACATATATTTCTTTTATTGGTCATTTTAAACAGATTTCAGCGAACAGGGGTTAATTACAGAATTTAGAGTAAAAGGGGAACACTTGGGGTTAATACATATTCTTTGGGGGTATATAAATTCCGCTAGAATCTGCTCCTTTTGGGGTTAGAGTGAACATAACATTTGATATGATTGCCTAACAGGCAAATAAGTTCACTAAACCCCTGCCCACAATATGTTCAACACTCTGACGGGATCCAATTCGATCATGTTGTATGGATGGCTTCCTTTCTCATTTAAAACCCATACCCCAAATCACAAAATCATAGCGATATCTAGTTTAAAGATGTTTCATGATGCTTCACCAATCCTTGCAGTATTTATTTAATGGTAACCAATTCTTGTTGTCCCGTTCCTCACGGTGTTATTTACAGACTTTATTTAAACTAAATATAAAAAACAAACATTTTCTTTTCGTTTTAATACAATAACAAGACCTCTAGCGAATGTTACAAAAGTGACACCCATCTTCTCTGTTATTAAAATCTCTTTGCTCTTCAACATAAACAAAGACAAAAGTAAACAATCATAATGACCGCTTTAGCTTGTAGTTTGTTCTTTAAATGTGTACCATTTTGTTTACGCTGTCTATTAGTTTTTGGGGTCGGCTTGCAACCGGGTTACAACACTTTTTTATACTATTCTCTTCCAAAAAAAAAAAAAANGGGGGGGGGGGGAGGAGTCGGCTTATGAACGACCGGGCTATAGAACGAGTATTTTTATGTCATTAACTGCTTTTATGTTTCGGGCTCGTGGCGGAAAGAATAAGCTTTGTTTTGTTGTAGTAAGAGGCCCAACTCTCTCTCTCTCCCTCTTTCTCTCTCTACTGTTTTTTTTTTTTAAAATTCATATAGATGTGGTAAGAAATTGTTTTCTCTTTAAAAATACTTGACTAAAGGGGAGCGAGGAGAGCTGACAGCTCCGGGGGACAAAAGAAAAATACTTGACTAAAGGGGAGCGAGGAGAGCTGACAGCTCCGGGTGACAAAAGAAAAATACTTGACTAAAGGGGAGCCAGGAGAGCTGACAGCTCCGGGTGACAAAAGAAAAATACTTGACTAAAGGGGAGCGAGGAGAGCTGACAGCTCCGGGTGACAAAAGATGTGAAATTCAATGTTCCCTTTATTCTACACTGGAAGACTAGGAAGAGTTCTATGGATTAGGGGCTGTGCATAAATGACGTCACGTGCCTAGGGGGGGAGGAGGTCTTGCATCTGTGACGATGTGTGATGAGGGGGGTCGGGTATATTTAAAATTTGACGTCACATAAAAAAGGTCTACTTAAATATTTGATTTGACTTTTAAATATTTATTTAATGGCGTTTTCTATGGCTTCACGCGTGTTACGATATTAGAGTGCATACCTACACTAAATAAATATTTAAGTGACAAAAAATAATATACAACATGCTAATTTACATTTAGAATATAAGTTTTGGGTGGGAGGGATTTCAAAGCTTTGTGACGTCATATCGGGAAAAAAGGCGGGGTGCCCTAAGTTTTTGTGACAAAGTATGACGTGGGGGGGGGGGCGTTGGGGTAAAAATCGGCAACTTGCGTGACGTCATTTATGGAAGGCCCATTTAGTCATGAAGGGTAGACACCATGTGCTACCGTCAAATTTAACACCAACCTTAGCGAAGCCTCTGTATAGGAAATACATTATGTGTCTTCACCGACGATCTTTGCTATTTTTCCTCAGTCATATTTCCAAGAGTCCAGAGTGTTTTGAAAAGTATTAACGGTAAGGTGACTTGGTGACTAATTATTGCGATAACGGATTGTTACCACACAATATTTTTTCTTATTTGAAAAATTAGTTTTTTTATTTAAACGAATCTACAAAAACAAGACATTTTTATCAAGGCCACTATGAAACCAGAACAACACCCACTTTGTAAGTTGAACTTCTCAAGCTGCGGCATAATATGTTCACTTTAAATATTGAATTTTAAAACAACATCCGTTTAAATGAATACAAGTTTCAAAGGATTTAAAAGATACTTTTTTTTTTCTAAAGGCAGATTCAATGAATAGGGTACATTTTGAATTAAATAATGATTTATTTTCTTCTTAGAAATCAACTTACATCAAAGACAAATAGGTCATTGCGTGGGATTTCCTTCTACTGACGTCTATCCAAAACAATTGAAGACGCAGAATTGGAGGGAAGTCTTTCAATGCTGGCGAAGCAGCACAAGTGAAATAACTACCAAGGGACAAACACAGTAAATGTTGCTATTTTTACTTGTGTACACATTCTCTGGGTCTCACATGATGAAATGTTACAAAACAACAAATGGATTCGAAACCGACCGCTAGAAAAGTTTTTAACGACGTTTTTAAAGAGGGTTATATAATTATTAGTGCTTATTTGCGAAATGTAAAAAATAGTATATATATTTAAAAAAAAAAAATTAAACTTCAATATAGTTGCTATAAACAAATTTAAAAAAAAATAATTCTTTGAATTGATATGTGTTGTTGAGGAGTCAATTTTGGGTCTATGAAGGATCTAGCAATCATTGGTCTAGAGTGGGTCTATTTCGGCTTTAGTTTGATTCTGTAAAAAATAGGGGTCTAAAGTGTGTCTATTATGAGTTTATCATTTGTATATATATATATATATATATATATATATATGATTAGCCGTGGTTTTAATACAGGCAAACGTATAGCAACAAGTAAAAATTTAGTGCCAAGGAATAATTGATGAAATAAGACATAGTAAGGCAAATATTATATTAAGATTTGTATAACATGAAGACTTAAATCTGAAACTTTTATAATTAAGTGGCTAGATAATTTAGACATTTAGAAATAGTTAAAAGAAATGCCTTATGGGAAATTACTGTGTTATTGTGACATATGGGAGAAATCTCCAAGCTAAACAAAATAAACATTTATACAAGACTTTATTATCGGAATCCTGAAAATAAAGTCGAGAAACTGCTTATATTAATTAGAAATACACGCATTTGGATATCTAATTAAACTGTCTAACTTTATAATAGTAAATTTTAGAGAGAGAAGCCCCCCAAAAAGTGCTTGCAATTACCTCCGACTCAAACTAATTATTTTCAGGCAGTGAAACTTTACACTCGGTAGGGATTCATGATTGCACCGCGATTCTTTCTATCGCTAGCACTGAGCTCATTTATTGAGATCTATGTCCACTGATTACTGGATGCTTGTATAAACTGGTAACATTCCCAGAATAGCTCGGAGTTGTTGACCCAATCAACGTGCTGAGGGTACTGGTCACAAACATATTGGTATCGATTCTAGACGCCAGAAAACAATACTATGAAATAAATAACATCGTTTCGGTGAGTAAATGAGCAGTTGAAAAACGAAATCTTTACCTTTTCCAATAATGGTGCTCAAGAAAACAAATTTACAGCACATATTTAGTCCTTTTGTAAGCAATAATTCAATCCTAAAACCATTTGCACAGAAGTAGGCTATCAGCGTTATGAAATTGTAATTTATAATTTAGACAATTAGATTATATTACCAAACATTACCCAGGGTAAGTAGATGAATAATATGTAAACGGGGTATTAGTGAGCTTTGCAACCAACGTGTCGGCAAAGTTGAGAGCCCTCCTCAACGAACAAACAATACACAAATAAAACGATTATAAAGAAACAAAAAATAAAAACTTAGCGGCGTCGAAATCCAAAGTTTCGATGCTTTTATTGGCTCTGGATTTCACACGCAGTTAAACTACTTCTTTACAATAACGCTTAACGCAGAATAAAAAATGTCGGATCTGTTTATGTAACAAGAATATGTGTAATCCTTGTTTACACTATGGTTTAAGTTCCTCATTCGTGGATCATTCTATAAGCTGCACCTGTGTGAGAGTTTATTATCTGAGTTTGTTTACGCGCAAAAGAGTTCAACTGCCAGTCGGAAATCTGCAAGTGAAGAATACCTTCAAATCTTTGGTCCAGGTCTGCATGAAGAGGCGTTAAGTGTTGATGATGTGCCAGTAAATCGTTTTCTCTACTCTGCAATTTCGAAAGATATGGAAATCGAAAACATTGTTCTCTTCCCAGGTTTTGTTGTTGTACAGAAAAAAGTAGCAATAAGAGCACATATTATACTTTAAGTGTTGATTAAATTTAATTGGTCTCCTTGAAGTTTAAATTACCTGCATTAAATTTGGCAAATAAATCATTTATAAAGGGTACGTTACAATTGACTTAATTGTGTCGCAAATCATTGTCTTTGCCTTCCAGGAATTCCAACACTGAATCAAAGAGAACATATAATTGATTTAAATATGCACGTTTTGATAACCAACTTTAGCCATATTTCAAAAATTAAACAACAATATATTGGCGGCATTTTTCGTTGGCTTTCTTGTTCTCTTATCTGTTGTAACAAACCACTGTTAATAATTTAATTAGGGCTGCGGAAAATGACAATTAATTATCGATGAATAGATAAAAATTTATCGATTAATTATCGATAAAAATTTGATTAAATTTAAGAAAATATTTATTTTAAACAAAAAATAATTGAGAAACATTATAATAGCACAAATCACAGGATCTGTATCGCTGAGGAACATAATACAAATAGTCCATAGCAGTTATAAAAGTTCAAATTTTTTCTATGACAATGACAATGAGACAGGGGAAATAACTCAATAAAACAAAAAATGTCAATTACCTGTATTGTTACTTCCAATGTTATTTTTTAATCGTTACCAGCTCTAAATTTAATACATTTTTAAATGTAATAAATGAAACAAATTATTTGATGATAAGAAACAATTTAGGTAAAAATATATAACTTCTCGACACATCAAAAATTACCCTTCCTTGTTATTCTCGAGGATTCACATTAAGAAAAATGTAATTTTCCGAACTTCTTATAGAGATTCTACATCAAACTTAATCTTTCAGCAAACCAAAAATATACAACAACAATAAACAAGTATTTTGATGGTTATATCCGTGGAAATTGTTGTAGTTCTACTCCTTCTCTTGGTAAAAAAAACATTGTATTCCATGACTAATATAACCTTAGATGGTATTTAATTCGTAGCTAAAGTATTCAGATACTTTTTAATTCTCTAATAATGGAAATGGAGCACAATTTTGTTAATTTATTATAATAAGCCTTGTGCAAATCCCCTGGCGTTGTTCAGGGACCCCCAAATCAATTTTAATTTTCCACGAACCCCTTGAATTGTACCGGTGACCTCTGGAGGTCCTGAGGTACCACTCCGGTATCCACTGCCGTAAGCTTATGGCGTCACCTCCTCACGACCTACCTGTTAGACCTTCTCCGAGTCCCCCAGTGGCAAATAACGGGACAATACAGAATTTTACATTTTTTGTGTTCCTGCTTGTGATGATTGTGACGAAATTTATTGAGCCCCCGTTGCTTGCACGAAATAACAACATAAACAAAAGGGAAGTCACCATGGACGGATTACTTGACGGGTCCAGGTTGCTAATTAGGTATGCACCGGGGCACATGACCGGTCAAGGTTGCCCGATAGTGAGGCCGACAAGCAACATCCAATCAGAAAGAGCTGCATAAAATCACCCGTCATGTATAAAGGTTAACACACCAAAGCAACAAGCTCTCTTTCATCCGCTCAAGTGATTGCAGAGTGCAGTGTCTTACGTGAATTCAATTCACCAAACTACATCCATAGCCATCCTTGTTGTGGGAGAGCCGGCATTATTCTCGTTGACTAGAATCTGTGTAAGTTTGAACTCTAACTTGATTCCCTCGTATTTATAAATATATTTTACACCATTATTTAAATATTAATCTTTGTGCAATGTCGGATTGAAATTGTTGAAACATGTTGACCCCCATGACAACATGCACGGCCACGTGCGACATTTCACTTCTATTTTCATAAACTAAATGTAATAACACGCGATCCATCAGGTAGATGGATCGAATTATATTGGTGTAACCAATAACATTAATGTATTTATACCACCATCCACTTACAAGGTGTCAGCCAGATAGATCTGCCCCTGTGGTGGTGGTAATGAAATATTATTTCAGTCTTATGTTGCGGAATATATTAAATGACCATGTGTTTTATGATAATGTTTCTGATCCCCTTTTGGCACCTTGCTCTGAAGGCTCGGCAGCCAGAAGGGTGGATTCGACAGACAAGTGGAGAAACTGCCCATATGTGTATTCTTTCTATCTTAGTCTGGCTTCTAGTCACCCGCCTGTACTGGGAGATAACAAGAACTCCGGACAGCAACCCTGCCCAACGAAGTGTCGACATATTTGGACCAAGAGCTGGACTCACCGCTATCCAAGCGACTTGGATCCGACCCCTACCTCACCCATGTATCTATCGACAGGATCTGAAAAGGACAACCCACCCTTACCAGCCTTACTCCTAACGTAACGCTGACGCCAACTGCACTGGTTGATGCCTATACACACCATACAAGTATAGAAGCCGGTCATTCACACTTCCGTGATCACTGAGGTCGCCTGGATCCATAGATGAAGCTACACACTGAACAGGAAACGTGCAGAACCAACCGCCCACGGAGCGGGGCACGCCAACCTTGAATTTGAGTATTAACCCTGTAATCATTATATTAATTGGCTTAAGCCTAATGATGATGAATTTAGGCCAAACCGGAACTGTTTCCGCTTATTGTAAATAATGTATAATAAATTATTGTTACATTTTTAACATCTAGTTTGTTGATTGTCGTTTACGAGAGATCACTAAAGTATGTGCGTGTAGGCAAGAGGGTATAACTTAAATATTTCACCCCTAGATGACTTGTCAAACCATATCTACATCTTTCTCGCCACAATGATGTCACCCGGTGCGATACGCACCATCCGCACCTCCCCCTCCCCCACTGTCTGGATGGCTTTACTTTCAAAGCTAGATGAAGAATGGGCTTTGTCATAATTAACCGGAAGTCCAATAATAGAAATATTGGGGCTATATAATATATATTTTTAATGCCACATTTCATAAAAATTTAATTGAAGATACGAGTCCATATGAAGATGTAGGTATATTGAGAAGGTGTCACAAGCGTCCTAATACTTAAACTTGACTGCTTGCTCCAAGATTCATACAATTACCGTTACACAGAAATAAAGACACTGCTTGAAATAAACAACAACTTTAATGGCGTTTTTCCTTTCCACAACCACGAACACACAAAACTCTCTCCCCTTCTACACATATTCCAATGACGTCAACAACACAATCACTTTGCACGCTTTCGCACCACTAACCAATTACTTTAAATACAACAAAAGCAAACATCAAACACACCACTGTGCGCAACTCACAACAACAAGTTACAATGACAAATTGGTCATCCGTGACAGAAGGATGTATCTTATCAGCAATGTGTTAATTCTTCGTTAATTTAGGACAGCGTTTTGGATTTAAAAAACGAAAATCAGTTTCATAAATTTTACGATTTTAACAATTTTGAGAACATAGTGATTCGACTGTATTTATGTTTCAAAACACAGTTCCGCTAAAATGTAATCCAAAAATAGAAAACTAGTCATTGAGATATGGCTTTTTCCCGGTTTTAGATATTAAACAGTCCGTATTGACGAATCTTTCAAATACCATTTTTTTTATAAGGTGATTGCTGGATACGATAATTTATTTTTACAAGGGGTGTGGTTGAATACTTCTGTGCATATGCATAAATGAGAATTAACATCTTGATGGATAAAGTTTTGACTTATGGTTAACCAAAAGTAGAGCTTATGGCAAACTAAGGCATATAGTTTATGGATACTCAAAGCATTGAATCTGTTGCTACCATAGGCACACAATTTGTGGCTTTCAAAAGCATAGATTTTATGACTACCCAGAGCATAGAATTGGCGGCTACCCAAGGATAACGTTTATGGCTAGTCTCAGCATAGAATTTGTGGATGCTAAAGGCATAGAGCTTATGGCTACATATAGCATAGAAATTTGTGGCCACTCAAGGCTTAGAGTTTATGGCTACCCTAGACTGAGAGTTTATGGTTACCCAAGGTTTACAATCTGTGTCTAACAAAGCTTAGAATGTGTTGCTACCCAAGGCATAAAGTTTGCTGTTACAAAATTGTGGTCAAAAAACAACAACAACATCTATTAGGATTCTATCACACATGCTACCATTTTATCTATCGAACTCCCTTTTGTAAATCAACCACAGTGTTCATAATAAGGCTGCAAAGTACCTTTAGCTGTACTTATCTTTTATTATGACCGTGGAGTTACTACTACCTTGCGTTACTCTGAAATTCTGTATGATAATCATTTTATTTATTTCAAAATAAACTGAAGTAATAAATCCTTCAGACGGCAGACAAAGCTGGTGCTTTAATTAAGATTCTAGATTATTCAAAGATTCTTCTGAAAATTATTTTAAACTATGCAATTTTATGAGTGTTAAACGGCAAACAAGCTAATAAAGATTTAACCTACAGAACTATTTAATTGATAGTAGGGATGCGGAAATTAATCAATTAAAATGTTATTTTTCTGATTAATCGATATTTTTTATTTTAACCGGTACCAGCCATAATTGATAGCAAAGCTACACATAATTAATTATTAGCAAAGAGGATATAACTATTTTCGATTAGGTAGCTCACATATTCACAGTTAGATAACTAAAGACCACCAGTCAGCTTTTCATCTTCACGCCTCTTTCTCTCTTTTTGCCATTTTCATCTCTCCCATGATCTTTATTCCACAACCTCTCTTTCTGGAATACCACTTGCACACAATCCCCCCCTCTCTCTCTCTCTCTCTCTCTCTCTCTCTCTCTCTCTCTCTCTCTCGCTCTCTCTCTCTCTCTACTTCTTTCTACCTCATCTATTTCTTTATTGACATTTGTACCTTAAAAAGATCTCTACCTTTCTTCCTTCCTTCCTTCCTTCCTTTCTTTCTTTCTTTCTTTCTTTGGAATATGAATCAACGGCGGTTTCATCCAACTTTAGTAAAATATGTTTGAAACATCATATCTTTAAAGAATTCGCTCGATGTCAAACACTATTTATAAACTGTACATATAGTAATGTGAATCGCCTCTAAGCATTGAGTTTGTATGATTTCTCCAGATATTAACAGCTATTTCAACAGTTTCCAGTCTTGTAGCACTACTATACTACCGCCCCCCCCCTTTTAAAGCTAATGTTCTCAAATCCTCCTTCTGTGTTGTCTTATCTGTCTGTGTAGTTGTTTCAAATATTCTCTTGATCTTTAAAACTTTTCATTTTATTACACGCGCCAACACCAGCACAACCACGGCTACCACCAAGTATCACACCCAATGAATCAAGATCACACCACAGTCCAAGCCTTTTCATCCAGATTTAATTCCCTGGAGATGTCCAGCCCGGTCATTCTCACCCTTGATCTGGTTAATGCCAGAAACCGTAGCGAAGTGTTTGGTCACCGAGTTTTATCAGTAGATACGTTTGAATGTCATCAATGAAAGCAAAACAAAAAGTCAAAGAAAAGTTGCAATGTAAAAAAATAATTTAAAAAACAAAAACATTCTGATAACTATTTTTACAGAAAATAAGAATGAAAAGAATGAAAGCTAAATTTGCACACATAAAACATGGAAAAGCGTTAAAACACCAAATAACAATCGTAACCAAGATGAATGAAAATATTTATAAAAAATTATTCGAAGTTGTTGCAGCTCCAAACTTTTTTTTACCTGTTTAAGTGCTGTTCCTGCTTTGCCCAGTCTCACTCTGAAGTTGGCGTCTGTCCCTCCTTGCATGTCTATGATGCTACCGAGGTATGTAAAGCTATCCACCTCCTTTAGATTTGTTCCTTCCAGTGTTATTGGGGTGTTGCTTAATGTATTTATTTGAAGGACTTTGCTTTCCCCTTATGGATGTTCAGGCCAACGCAAACGGAGAACTGTGCTACATAGTTTTATCCTGCATCTGTTGCTGTGTGTGTGATATTTGGGCCAGATCATCCGCAAAATCCAGGTCATCAAGTTGTCCAATGGATACCATTTCTTTTCTGCTCTTTAGACATTTCATTATCCACTCACTGGTTAGTAAGAATAAGAAAGGCAAAAGCAGACACCCTTGTCTGACTCCAGTCTGTGCCGTTAAAGCCACTGTTGCTTTTTTGGCTATGATCGATTCTACATGTAAGGCCTTCGTAAGACTCTTCATTATGTTTGTCAGCTTTTGTGGTATACCGTAGTGTCTTAGCAACTTCCACAGGGTTGGTCTGTCAACAATATCGAACGCCTTCTCATATTCAATAAATTTGATGTATAATGGTGAGTTCCACTCAAGTTGTTGTTTCAATTTAATTCTTAGCGTGGCAATCTGGTCAGTCAATGATCTATCCTTTCTGAAAATTGGCAAGTCTTTATAAATTTTAAAAAGTCATACCATTTACGACTTTTCAGTGTCACTGATAGAATAGTGATGCATGATCAGTGACCGGATTTCAAAGTGTTACTGAGAGTTTAAAATATTCAAAATGCATCATCAATAGCAGTTACTATAAGCATTATTACTAACACACACACACGCGCTCGCACACACACACACACACACACACATACATACACACACACACACACACACACACANATATATATATAAATATATATATATCGCAACATTAGCCCTACATGAACAAAAAGAATATGTTGTCTTTAGACGTTTTCATGTACTCGCTGTGTCCTACTATATACTCTTATAGTGTCAAGATAATGGTGGAGTACGATGCGAGATCCATTGTCAAGATAGCTTCGAGCAACCGAGATTTACGTGAGAAATAAAAGACTTATTCATTAGCCATTCCTAGTGGTGCCAAGCCACCCGGGAATCAAATCTGTGAACCTGGCTAACATTCAAGGGGCCATTCTACATGCCCCACACCCCTGGGAATTTCAATGCAGCATCACGACAGGTCATTCTGACTCTCATGTTATTCTTTTAATTTTACTTGGAATTGAAGTATTTCTTCAAAGAAAAAACCCCAGGGAATTTTCGCGCTCATGTCCATCTACTACTGCCATCTACTTTAAGAATTTAACCTACTGGAAACACTTTCTTCAGAGTTCTTAGAGTCCATCGTCTCAAGTAAACTGTGGCTTTATTCAAGGTGATGGTCATCTGAAGGAAAAAATACTGCTGATTTACTACAATTCTACAGAAAAAAGCTCAAGGATTCGAGAAACATTTGAAGACAGCTAAACCATTTTACTGTTCCCGGTAGACAGCTGATAGATCAAATGGTACAGGCCTGCACTATACATTATAATAATTCGTCCAAGCTATGACCGATTTCTTGACAGAGATCTAATGAGAAATTCCAGCTCCTCTCTCTGTTCACTTCATTCCTTTATAATTGAGAAGCTCCCGCCAACACCAGCCCAGTTTTCAATTATTTCTTACACTTTTTTGTGTACGCTCACCCGTGTGTGGGATAAGGCGTGTGTGGAGCTGTGTGTGTGTGTCTGTGTGTGATCAAACCAGTGTGTGTGTGTGTGTGTGTGTCTGTGTGTGTAAAACTGAGTGTGTGATCAAACCAGTGTTTGTGTGTCTGTGTGTGTAAAACCGAGTGTGTGATCAAACCAGTGTGTGTGTGATCTTGTGATGGCTACAGATAGAATTCATACATATGCAAACCCAATTTCCTGTTAACGCTTGCTAAATATTTTTTTAGACAAAGGAGAGCACTTTTTGGTAACGGCTTTTATCAAAACGTCATTTCTCTTCCTTTGTTTAACTTTTGTTTCGTACGAAAAAATATTGATTATTTTTGTCGACTGAACTATTAAACAATAGTGCGTATATAGACACCTCCTGCAAAACCAAGGGTTGGTGAACAAAGCTAAATTACTCTTTTTGGGGTAAAATGGGGATTCTTGGGATAATGCAGACTCCTTGGGGACATATAAAATCCGTTACGAGCCACTAGATAAATTTAAAGTCCGTCCTGTGTACGTTTAGGTTTAGGTAATACGTTCACTATTGAACCGGTTCATTCCAGAAAACGTACTTTTAAATTGATATATTTCTAATGTTAATCCATATGATTTTACTGTATCCTGTAATCTCTCAGTGACATTTGAAATATTGCCTTAAAACTGATTTAACGTGCAAATATGCCTGTAAATATCAAATGAATTTAGCAGTATACTTTTAAAAAAAATAAATAAGCACAATAAGTGGAACATTTTTAATACAAAAGTTTTCAAACAATTGAAGAAAAAAGTTGTTTTGTGCTTCTCTCTAATTGCGATATCAAGGAATAGATGTATTCATCGATAAATACTTGGATAAATTTAAATTAAAACGTTAAGTCTGTATCGATGTTTCTCTTGATGGCTTCTCTTGGTATTGAGGTGAGACAGATCTGAACAAAAAAGTGGCTCTGAAGGTAGAACTGCAAACTTTACTGGCTGGACCAAATCATGCTCCGGCAGAAGTTTACACTACACTTGGGTAGAACAGTTCGCGTGCTTAGCGGATATTTTCTTGATTGTGAATGCGCTGAAAAAATACAGAGTTGTTTGGGAAGGGGTCACGTCAACATAAATTTGTGTATTTTGGGGTAACGGGCACAAAAGTTTGCCGACCCCTTGTGCTAAACAAAAATGTGGTTCTTGTTTGTAATAGACTTTTTAAATGGTTGACTTAATTTACGTCCTTTTATTGATCTGAGTTAATATACGTCCTTTTATTGATCTGAGTTCAATCACACGTGTCACATTATTTGCACTTGGGAATAGTTTTTTAAATTTATTATTTCTTTTAATGGTTAACATAGCTTATGTGTAACATACTGTCATTTATGTTGTTATTATAAGAAGAAGGGATATTTAATTATTATGAATATGTTATTACCTCCATGTTATGCGCTGGGATACTGCGCTATATAAATTATCAATTTATCTTTTTTTTTCTGTCACATACATTTTAACGTAGTCTTTGTATTTGTTCTTTTGTCGGTGGCTTTGCTCGTACATTATTTACGGTATTCAGACACAATTACAATAAGATAAACATGAGTAAACATTTAAAATGCCAATTTTAGAATGAAAAATGTCATCCAAAAGTCAAAATTTTTACCTGGAAGCGAGTTGTAAACATTGTTCACCAACGTTAAACTAATTTAATATCATATTCAGTGGCCTAGAGATTATTCTAACAGCTTTGGCTAACATCCGGGAAATATTCACAATCTTCTGAGCAACTCCAACAACACTGTCTGAGCTTAGGACTCACTCGCCGACATAACCTCCCCGGCGTCTTCTGGCGTAGGCCACGAACTTAGGTTCACAACTGTTTCAGAGGTTAGGTCACATGCCCGCAGTTTGACAGTTTGAGAACCTATCGAAGTAGGAGTTGGTTGGAGAATATTTCTCTCTGATTGGAGTCATCAAACTATGATTGGAGTCATCAAACTATGATTGGAGTCATCAAACTATGGTGTTGGTGAGTTCATTTCTACCAGTGGCCTGGGCATTTTGACGAATACCGCTCTGGCAGCAAATACTTTCATTCGCTCATTGCGCATCGTTCTGCGTATATCGAAAACTGACACAAAAACTGGCATGTCAACAAATACCCAACTCATACGGCTAAATCGGGTTTTTAGAGTTTTCTTCACATTTATTTTTTAAAATCGGATTTCTTCATCTGTGACGTGTGCTACGGAATTTTTTGAGCACTGTGGTATCAAAGAGTCACTTTGTCGGCCTGGTACCACTTGTACCTACAGTGGTCGGCAAGCCAGAAATATCCAACTAAATTATTTAGAACTAGACGACCCGCATCGTAGCATGCGTCGCTAATGATTTAGTGATGTGTGAAGACTTCCTGAAAAACAAAGTTGTCCAAATGGGGTGGGTTTGGGCAAACGACTGTGAGTGAATGAAAAGAAGGAGCTCTGGAGAGAGCAACATACAATAGTCAGACATATCTTTTTGGACATGTAACCCTGTGCTTTATTTATTACCATGGCAAAGGCTAAACTAACAGGGTGTTGTCTGCGCGTAAAGGTAAAGAGCACGAAAGAAAGCTTACAGCCGTGTTGCGAAGTCTTGTTCGAAAAGGAAGTGGGAAATGAACGGGCACAAACACATAAATTTAAAAAAAGTAATGTCTTAGCTGGGGCTTGAACGTACGACCTTCCACGTGTTAGGCGAATGTAATAACCACTACACTACGAAATACATGCTATTCTGTTTTTCTGAAAGAACAAAGTAATTCACCAAAATTGAACGCATTGTTGGTCTCGATGACCCCCACCCTCTGCACTACCTTTTCTTGTCAGCTGATTGGTCGGTGGGGTTAGACAGCTTGGTGTCCGGCATGGTTGAACCATGAGGAGAATTATATCTTATCTTATATGTTACAGACGTTCCATCTGTACAGAAGATTATTGCGTCCTACTATTTCTATGGTTTGTGTTTAGTCCTGTTTTCTTACTAGAGTTTTAAATGATTATATATATAGATTGATCAGTAACTTGTGAACTTTGAACACGCTACCAATGAATGAATACCTCATTGCCGTCTCTCTCAATAGGAGATCAATGTCGTTCTCTTAAAACTAACACACAAAGGTTTACAATTAGAATATTCTACACTGGTTCAATTAATGTGGTGAATGTCTGACCACATTATCGATTTAAAGAAAAACGTTTGAAGATGCTTTTTTTTTTTTACAATTAGAAACAAAGTTTAACTTTTTAATAGATATCACATTAAATGATTCAATAATTAGATGAATACTTTTAACAATCACAATTCAAACAAGACTGTTAAACAAAATTAAAATAATAATAATGAACTTCGTGCAAATCTTTTAAAAATTCATTTAGTGAACTTATATAAACTAGATAACCTGCGAATTTGCTCAAAGATAGTGCAAAGAAAGTGGGGAAGGAACGGACGCAAACTACAGCACGAAGAAATCAGAAATGAGCTGTGTGGGGGGGGGGG
>MUZC01000184.1:412833-424160 GCA_002072015.1 Radix auricularia | reverse complement strand
GGGGGAGACGTATTGATGGTCTTGAGGCATGCGCGTGGCGGTTAACTACTTGTCTTCAGCCTGCACCAACCTAGCTTGCCCATTATAAACTGTGTCAACTATTATCATTTAATTTCAAATTTTCAAAATATTTTTTTTAAAACTTATCAAATAATAGAAATATTTGACACGATCTAGGTCTAAATGAAGCTTGAAGAATTCAAATTTCTAAGATACGATCAAAGATCAATGAATTAAATTTTATGTTAAGTTTAATTTGTGTTATTGTTTAAATTTTTCTTTCTTTTGGATACATAAATAACAACGTTTATGTCCCCGAGACGCCAACAAAAAAAAAAAAAAAAAAAAAAAAAAAAAATCAAACTTTTATTTTCAAACAAGTGTTTGAAAGAAGTGTTTACTAATATCACTATAGGCCAAAACTAGCGGACACTAGTGGTTTAATGATTAATTTTAGTTTGTTTTTAAGTCCATATATGTCCATACATTGCGTGTCCAATAAAACTATCTATACCTAGGCTCATTTATGACACGTTGGACGGTGTGCATTTAAATCACAACATCATTGTACTTTGAGAAGACAACCTTTTGTAGTCTACTCACATGGACAAAACTGGGTTTAACACAGATAAGACATTTGGTGGTCAACACACATAGACAAACAACTAGGGTCACCACAAGGATAACATAGAGAAGATGTTGTGTGGTCAACTCACCTGGACAAACAACGGGCCACCACAAGGACAAAAAAGAGAGGACATTGTATGGTCAACTCACCTGGACAAACATCTGGAGCCACCACAAGGACAAGAGAGAGAAGACATTAGGTGGTCAACTCACCTGGACAGGGGCCACCGCAAGGATAACAGAGAGAAGACATTGTGGTCAACTCACCTGAACAGGGGCCACCGCAAGGATAACAGAGAGAAGACATTCAACTCACCTGGACAAACAACTGGAGCCACCACAAGGATAACTGAGAGAAGCATCCTCGTTAGATGTTGTCTCGGCAACGCTGAAATCATATTCGCCGCCATGACGTCAAGATGACCTTCTCACTAAGTATTCGGACGTAGTTGGTTGACGTCATACAAGAAAGCATTATGTTGGACGTCCAGGAAGTCAAGTGGCTGCTGTTTGATGTGCCTCAGCAGGTTACATCATCGATTTTTTTCTATGGAGAGATACAACCAGAGTGATCTATGAAGTGTAATCTGATCATATGAACAATGCCTAAATAAGTCTACACTGACCCACGATGTTGGGTCCCTTGGAGTTAGATACCAAATGTTGCGTAAGACGCATTCCATAATATTTTGATTAAGAAATACATTTGAATTTTGTGAGCGGGCGGTGATAAAATAAAGTACGGATTAAAGTTGTAATGGAATTACAAGAGAATGAGATTGATTACGGAGTGACAAGTGAAACGGCTGTCTGAGGCTCAAGATATGGCTGTTTGAGGCTCAAGATATGGCTGTATGAGGCTCAAGATACGGCTGTATGAGGCTCAAGATATGGCTGTATGAGGCTCAAAATATGGCTGTAAGAGGCTCAAGATATGGCTGTATGAGGCTCAAGATATGGCTGTATGAGGCTCAAGATATTGAGATTGTTGAAGTTTTAACTGGTGTAATGAGAGAGCTTTTGATATGGGAACTGGCATATCGGCGGCTTAAAAGATTTGGTTTGGAGTGAATGAAAGCGTAGATATAACGATATTTAGAGGAGCGTGCTTACAGAAAAAGGGTTTGGACTCAAAAGTAAGAAATCAAGGAAAGTGTACGAGGTAAATGACAAACATGGCCACATTATATGGAGAGAGTGGTTTAAATTTTTTGTTTACAATAAACAAAATCTCGTACTATTCATCTTCTTCCGACTGGTAGACATTAGGTCGTTATTTACCTATTTGATATCTCTTCATCAAAGCTTTCTTCTATACAAGATGTACAAAGCCTGACCAATTTCAACAATTTTTTAATCTTAATTTTGCTTCCCTCTCTAAAATGTGTTGAAAATTCGCTTTGCGCAAGTTCCCAATTTTAATCCAAGTTATAATACGACAATATGAAAAGAGATTTTACGTTAATTATAAATCATCAAAGCTAAGGAGTGGGGCCGTCCATAAATGAGATCACGTGATTTTCGCCCCCCCCCAAAAAAATATATTTAAAAAAAAAAAAAAAATGTCGAATTTTCCATTGAAGATCAGCATGGTGCAAATAACTTTTAGTCACACATCGTCACAAATGCGTTACCGCTCTCAACTCCCCTAGGCGAGTGACGTGGGGAAAACTAAAAATGGGCTCTTTTACCTTTGATTCACATAAAAAGCCTCATTTCACAATCATCTTCAGCCCTATTCTCATAAAAAGATTCAGCTGATGCCCGCTAATGGAACAATAAAAAAAAAAACTAATGTCAAGATGACTTTACAATTTTCATGTTTAAAAAACTTAACATTTTTACCGTTAGAGTAAAAGCCTAAAGCAGAGTTCAGGTTCTCGTGTGTAGGAGAAGAGACAGCCGAGCCTGGAGAGTATCAGAATGACGCCACGTGACACCGTCTGATAGTGTCTTTCAAATCCCCCCAGATTTTTTACAATGGCGGGGGCTTGTTTTGGAAACGGCAAAACGCTGAGTTTTTGCAACGCTTTCCCCCCCCCCCCTAAAGGATGAGAGCAGGAGTAAGCCCCATAATCAAATTTCCCCCATCTCCAGTGTCTCTAAAACAGCAAGAAGAAGCCGCGTTTTTCGCTTGAGGATATGAACAACAAAGCTTTATCAAAATAAATAATTAGATGACTCAAACGTCTGCCTGCTGATGTGTCAGCCGACATATCTTCGATGCTCGGCGCTATATAATGGTTACACCAAATGCATCTAACAGATAATGATTATAATTATCTTGGTTTGGTTTGTTAAATATTCTGCTGTGTAAAAATGGGTCTTACACATTGCTACCGCACAAGAATGCGTTATGACTAAATTTACAAATATCTTTAAGGGGCAGTGTGGAAAATTAAACTATTTGGAGCTCATGTAAAAATAAATTTTTAGCTTAGATGATTGTTTGAGTGATTGTTTTTTAAGTAGCTTGGATGATTGTTTGTACTATATCTTGAGTGATGGTTTGTGAAGTAGGTTGAGTGATTGTTTGTCCAGTAACTTGAGTGATTGTTTGTCCTATAATTTGAATGATTGTTTGTCCAGTAACTTGAGTGATTGTTTGTCAAGTACCTTGAGTGATTGTTTGTCAAGTAATTTGAGTGATTGTTTGTCCTATAACTTGAGTGATTGTTTGTCAAGTAACTTGAGTGATTGTTAGTCCTATAACTTGAGTGATTGTTTGTCAAGTAACTTGAGTGATTGTTTGTCAAGTAACTTGAGTGATTGTTATTCCACTAGCTTGAGTAGATTAGAAGACACAACACTGCCGTCACAACTCTAGGCTGGTGGTTGGTTTATGCGAACGTAAAGTTGCGAGTGTTGATGGTTAGTGTAAACTCTAGTATATACTCAAGTATATCAAAATGAGGTCATACATGCTATTGATATTTTCTACAGTAAATTCTTAAACAAATGACACTTAATTTTAACATACGGCTTCAACTATTTGAACTTTCTCTGAACCTGTACGAGTATCTTTTTTTTTAAAAAAAAAAAATCATTTCTACACATGTTTCAACCAATATTTCAACACGTTCGTAGTAATGTTTCAGTTTTTAAATCCTTATATTGACTTCAGCGTCTTTTCTCTCTTTCTTTCTGTATGTCTGTCATGGTCCCGCGAAAAAAAAACAAAATTAAAAAAGGACCCATTTCCCGTGATCCGACAAAGCAGAAATTTGCACATAGAAATGTGTAACCTAAAAATGCATTGTATCCAATGTCACATCTATCAAATGCAGAGTAATTAAATGAATAAATGTTTTAGTCTATCTCTATGTATCTCTGTGTAGCAAATGTAGCCATCTGCTATTGTTTACCTCCATGGCTCACAGGACGTTCACTGGAACGCCCGGTTTTTACAGGGGTCTGTCTCGCAGTGCGTATTATATTGAACGTAAACACTGTTGAATATCGTGTGGACGTGCTCCCAAATGTTGGGTTCTTGGGTGTCCCCAAATGTTGAATATTCTGTGGCCCGACTGTTGCATACAGAGCGGGTCCACACGATTGAATATTGGGTGTGTGCTCGCACAAACGCAGAGCTCCCAACTGTTGAGTACTGTGTCTAGGGTACAGTTAACTCTAACTATTCTATAGTCTAAACTAGTAATACTAAAATAACTAAACGACATAAAGTATATCACTAATAATTAGAAAACGTAACACCTAAGTAAAAGTGACAAAGATATAAATATTTAATATATTAAAGATATATACATATATACATGGAAATCATTAGTAACATATACTGGATTACACTATCTAAGACTATCTACGTCTATGAATTTTATGCTAATAATTTGAAATGATCCCCACGTCCCTCGTGGACTGGGCGTGGCCAAAGGACTGGTTGGAAGGCTGGACTCCGGCCTGGCCAATCAAGCGTAGCTCCGCTCTGTGGTCAGCTGGCATTTGGCCCCCGTTCCCCCTGGTCACTGGCTTCTTCAAGGTACTGCCACCTGCTCCCCTCCTCTTAGCTCTTGATCTCCTGTCTGAGATTTCTTCTCGCTAGTTCCTCCGCCACTAACTAGCTCCACTGACTAGTTCCACTGACTAGCTCCACAGACTAGCTCCACTGACTAGTTCCACTACTAGCTCCACTGACTAGCTCCACTACTAGCTCCTAACTAGCTCTAACTAGCTCTAACTAGCTGGAATAATAATATCAATAATTAACTAAAGATAGTGATAACATAATAAAAGCATACATATAATAAATGGCTATACTACCTAAACAAATACATTTGCCTATCTCAAACCTAGTTAGCTCAAACCTGAACAGACTTCAGCTAGGCTCTACTCAATTCGTTCAGTCACACCCGCCGACCCTGGTGTACTGCTAAATGCTGAGAAAGAGACCGCTGTCAGGTTGAGTGACCGTTTATATAGGCCTCTACTGTAGCGTGGCTTGACCGAAACGTTCTCATGTGATTGGTCAGTGGCGTGTACCAACTGTTAGTCACGCACTGACATGCATGGCTTCGAGAACGTTCGACCAACCTTTACTATACTCATGCTACGGAATATTCCATGGTCCATCATGGATCTTTGTCCTTCTCAAGGACAGCGTCCCTGTTGCGTGTATGGACCTACCCCTACCCTCAATGGTTCTCAAAATTGCAGAGGTTCTCAAAATGGAGGTGGGGAGGTATTCAACAAACACTACTTTAAGTTATGAATCATATATAAGAGATTTATAGTTTAAAACTTTGTTTTATGGGTTGTTTAGTTATTAAATAATGTTATAGAATCTCGGACATCTCTTTGAACATAAGCTGTTAAACAATAGTATGGAAAAAATTAGTTTCAATTGTATGGAGAAAGTTAGTTTGAATAGTATGGAGAAAGTTAGTTTGAAAAGTATGGAGAAATTTAGTTTCAATAGTATGGAGAAAGTTAGTTTGAATAGTATGGAGAAAGTTAGTTTGAATAGTATGGAGAAATTTAGTTTCAATTGTATGGAGAAAATTAGTTTCAATTATATGGAGAAAATTAGTTTCAATTGTATGAAGAAAATTAGTTTCAATTGTATGGAGAAAATTAGTTTCAATTGTATGGAGAAAATTAGTTTCAATAGTATGGAGAAAGTTAGTTTCAATAGTATGGAGAAAGTTAGATTCAATAGTATGTTGAAAATTAGTTTCAATTGTATGGAGAAAATTAGTTTCAATAGTATGGAGAAATTTAGTTTCAATAATATGTAGAAAGTTAGTTTCAATAGTATGGAGAAAGTTAGATTCAATAGTATGTTGAAAATTAGTTTCAATTGTATGGAGAAAATTAGTTTCAATAGTATGGAGAAAGTTAGTTTCAATAGTATGTAGAAAGTTAGTTTAATAGTATGGAGAAAGTTAGTTTCAATAGTATGGAGAAAGTTAGTTTCAATTGTATGGAGAAAGTTAGTTTAATAGTATGGAGAAAGTTAGTTTGAAAAGTATAAAGAAAGTTAGTTTCGGTGGTATAGAAAAAGTTAGTTTCAATAGTATTGAGAAAGTGAGTTTCAATTGTATGGAGAAATTTACTTTCAATAGTATGGAGAAATTTAGTTTCAATAGTATGGAGAAAGTTAGTTTGAAAAGTATAAAGAAAGTTAGTTTCAATAGTATGGAGAAAGTTAGTTTCAATATTATGGAGAAAGTTAGTTTTAATAGTATGGAGAAATTTAGTTTCAATAGTATGGAGAAAGTTAGTTTGAAAAGTATAAAGAAAGTTAGTTTCAATAGTATGGAGAAAGTTAGTTTCAATAGTATGGAGAAATTTAGTTTCAATAGTATGGAGAAATTTAGTTTCAATAGTATGGAGAAAGTTAGTTTCAAGAGTATTGAGAAAGATAGTTTGAAAAGTATGGAGAATGTTAGTTTCACAGTAATTTTACTATAAATGTATTATCAAAAAATAGTTCTTAGATATATTTGTTGTAATGTGCGTCACTGAATTAAATTACAGTGAGATATTTCATCCAGCCAAAATACACTGTAATCAAGGGATTATGATACCTTTGATGGTGTTATTGGGGCAGAGAATCTGTGACAAAAGATCTTATTAAGCCCACTCAGAACAAGCCCACAAGAACTGAATCGTTTGTTATTATTTAGACATAATTGACTTTGGATATTGTTATGAATTTCTAAATAGCATTCTGGTTTGCATTGTCATTGGCCATGATTCAACATGACCTATTTCTCTGGATAAAGCCGGAAACAAAATTAAGGATTTGAGCTTTAAAAAAAAGAAAAACAACATTGCTGTCAAATTCATTGTTGGTTTTGATGTATTATAGCACAGACAGTATGGTAGAGAAAACTGAAATATGGATAGTAACTAGGAAGGAGGGAGAGAGAGAAAAGGAACATTGTTATATAAGGAAAGAAAAAATAAACAATGAGACATACCCACACACATACAGAGCGAGAGAGAGAGAGAGAGAGAGAGAGAGAGAGAGAGAGAGAGAGAGGGGGGATAGAGAGGGAGAGAGGGATAGAGAGGGAGAGAGGGAACATTTTTTTTATAAAAGGAAAGAAAAATATAAAGTAAGAGATACACAGAGAGAGAGAGAGAGAGAGAGAGAGAGAGAGAGAGAGAGAGAGAGAGAGAGGAGGAATGAAGAGAGATACAGAAGTGAAACCTGCTAATTTGAATAGAGTCGTAAGATAGGGAATCAAGGACTCTTACTTTAATCAAAAGACCGATGGGCAAAGAGGACACGGCTGAATATGCCCCCTTTCGTGGATGCGGTCCACCGATTGACCTAATGCCCAGCGCTCGCCGGGGATTTGGACGGGTCCATTTGGACAACCATTGAGAAGTATCTTTATGGCGATGTCCGCTTGATGTGGCTAGCACTTAATAAAAGGAGCCGGGTCATAGGAACATTAGCACGACTCGAAAAGAGAATTTCACACTATTACAAGTACAAATACATCATGCGCAAAGACGGGCCTGGTCTAGTAACGGGCCTAACCACGAGTTACAGGAGACCTTACATTCGGTGATAATAGATTTGTTGTTTGAGTAAACACAAAATAAACTTTATGTTTATTTTTACTCATGTTATGTTTTGCTCTAGTATAACTTCGTGTTTTTTAAAAAATAAAATCATGCCATTAATTAATTAAATAACATGAGATGTAAATATAACATACACTTTATTCTCCACATGATACCAAGCAAACATAGCTAAACAACTAATGTGCTGCCTCCTTACAGTATAATTCTTATGTCATGGTTATCAAATACACCAACCAGCCTGTACACATATATTTTAGATCTTTCTGAGCAGATGGTTTGTTTTGACGAATACCATGTTGCATATATTTGACAAGCAGACCCTGCTGATAACTAGTGACAAAGATGCCAATGAACGAAATTAATAAAATGCCGAGAATCCTTACCGTAATAGAAGGTTTAGGAAATAAAAACATTAATTAAACATTTTAGTATTGTCTACGTGAGCTACGAATTCCATGCTTTTAAACAATTAGCTGAACGTTCGACTGCCTTAAAATTATTTCACATTTTTTGGGATCTAATTATCGGACCATTGTTTTTTTTTTAATTTTTTTTTAAAAATTTGATTATCTCTCTCTTTTTTTTTTTTTTTCCAAAGAGGATCTGGCCAAACTTCATTAGCATTGTCAATTCAATGTTTAGTGATAAATAAGTTCGTTTGGGGTAATTATTTTAAAGAATGATCAGCCCTTAACGAGTTCGGATGCACCAACTCATGGGTTCTCAACAAAATGTTTTAAGCATCGTCCTTTCGTTTTGTAAGGGAGTAAAAATAAGAGTCACATGATCAACGTGTTACATTCGATCGTGGCCATGTGGGAAATATTTTCTAGATCAGGTGTGGGCAAAACACGGCCCGGGGGTCGCATGCGCCCGCTACGAGTTCTTTGGGGCCCCAGAAACTCTGCAGTATTACCGGTAAAAAAATCAATAAATTTCTGTTTAATATGAATTATTGTGTTTGAACTGAGGATAAATTATTTTTTAAGATGAAGCGCATTTGAGATTTCTATAGTTAAAAATGTGGGCCTCACCCGGAAATGTTTGCCCACCATGGCTCACTACTGCTCTAGGTCGGTATGAAACGGGAAGGTTTTATGACAGTTTTTTTCTACAGCTAACATTTTACTACCACAGTACACAACTGATTTTAACAATAGCGGGAGATTGTTTTCAAACTAGGAAGACACTGAGTTTTAGAATAAACATCTTTCCTAATCAAACAAACATCGTTCACCAGCTCAGAAAAAAGAGATAAATACATTTAATTTATAATCTTCCTATTTTAAAAAAATTTAGAGCTACCCAAATCTGTTTTAATTTCACCTGGAGATTTAGATATTTACTTATTTGTGCAGTTTTAAATTATAATTTAAAGGGTTAAGCTATTGCTTTCAGACAAACGTTTTGCGGATTTTTTCGGCCCTCGTTTCATCTTTACAAACTAACTCTACTGTTTAGTTATTGTACGATTAAATGTATCTCTAAGAAAAGAAATAGATCTGTGTCATTACCGGGAAGCTGACAAAGTTTTAGCCTATTTCGAAAGACTATATCAGGACGGTGAAAAAGTCGAAAGATAGCTGCAATACAAATTAACACTTCAATTTAAATGTACTTTTTTTTTGTACATTACCGATCACTCCTTACAGTGTAACTGCTGCGTCATTCATATGTTACTTACATTTCCTCAAGCTATTTGCAGTGGCGTAGCTAGGGGAGGGGAGGGGGTCCAAATTTGAAAGTCCCCCGCCCCCCTTGAGGGGGTCCCTAAAGGAGTGTCCGAAATGTTTAAAAAAATTAAATATAAAATATTACGCCATCAGTCAAAATGCAAGGACCCCCAAAGAGGCCAAGCCCTCCGGCCCCCAAATCCTAGCTACGCCACTGGCTATCAGCACTCATATAGAGTAACTTTTACATTTTAGCCCGAGTTTTAAAAACAATGCTTCAACCTATTGTGAATTATTGATTAAATCATTGAACTAAAGTCAAGTTTTTAAACTTCATTTCCAAAATCAATAATTGTGATTATTTATCACAAACTCATAGGTTAAAAAAAAAATTCTACCACCTGACAAAAGTTTCATTACTTCATCTTATGCTAACTTAGTGACAAAGTATCCATGTCCGCATCTATATATTCCCATTACAAAACACGCTACAATGGCCACAAACAGCAGCTGCCTCCCGAAGCCTGACAGAGACAACAGTAGAATCAATCACGGATATCCTAAGCCCTGCGTTCATTGCCGCTGTGAGCTTGACCCCCTTCTCCAGTTCAGCTAGGTGATGGTTCTCAATTAGGTGGACACGTGATTTGTCATAAAAACAGCATGCTAATCAATGTCCGATAAAAACGACGTAACTGATTATAGTGGTGTTAGAGACCTTTACCTTACATGTTTACATTTTGCAAAGAGAAATGAAGTGTAATAACAAGCTGTAATTAAAATGTAAGTTCTAGTCATTTTATCATTCTAACTGTAACACATCTAATTGATTTCTATCTACCTTTACTAGCGAAATGGCTGATATTTGCTTAACGATATAATCAAATAAGCTATTTGTCTATAGATAATTTGCTAGTAATTAGGGCAAGCACAAGACGACGCTAGAAAGCAAGCTTGACGTATGACCCTTGTTAGGGTCTAGCATTCACAGTTTATAGTTTGCATGTGGGGGGGGGGGGTTTGCGGTAATTCAACCGCACGTCCAGATACTAAAATGCGTCTTGCGTTCACGCTTGTTCTCATTTCCTCGTGCTGGTGTTTGTGTCCGTCATTTCCCCATTTCTGTCCACTATATATGCGCGAGTCTGCGGTGTGTGCTACTCCATGGGTCGTAGGTAGTTAGACATAATTGATCGAATTAAGAAATCCTAAAAAAAAAAACAGGTTCATTATTTTAAAAAAATAAGTAAATATTTAACGTTTTGTAGTCTCTCTTAAATATTAGAATCATGTGGGAATGATTGTAAGCAAGTGTGACAGACTTTAGAAATATGCTTGGAGATCTCATAGTCAAATGCGAGTCTTAATTTTAGGAGAAATAAATAGCATTGACGTACAGTTCCTAGAAACATTCAAATATGACGACGTATTCCATTTAATTCTTTTATTGAAATGAGTACCACAATAGCTGGTCACAAAGTGTGAGAACCGCTGGCCGTAAGACCGTAACTAAGAGATTGTTTGTACGAACACTTGCGTTTGGGTAGTACGGTTTGGGGCTGCCTGTTGGTTGGAATGTAAGGTGGGATGTCGTGAGTTTGGGGTGGGGGCCGGATCCCACAGTTTCCCTTGAGCTGGGGGAGTGATTATGAAGTCTTGGGGGAGGTTGAAGAGCGTGCCAACCTTGTTACGTTCTTTCTATTTGATCCCATCTACAACCCCGTGCCCCACGACATTAAAATACTATTAAAATATTAGAGATATTCTGATGTTAAAATTGAATGAAGCCAACTTTTGTTGAAAATTTCTTTTGCAAACCTTATCTTGTAAATTTAGAGTTTACATTGTTAATGTGTATGTTAAATACAAGATACACAAACGATATATATATATATCAGAGAGAGAGAGAGAGATTGAGAGAGAGAGAGAGAGAGAGAGAGAGAGAGAGAGAGAGAGAGAGAGAGAGAGAGA
>MUZC01000184.1:401968-412544 GCA_002072015.1 Radix auricularia | reverse complement strand
GAGAGAGAGAGAGAGAGAGTGAGAGAGAGAGAGAGAGAGAGAGAGCCAAGCTAACGTACATTAGAGTTCCAAAGTATTTGTAGAGTGATATGAAATAATAAGGTATTGAATCGGCTCTTGTCTGTCGATCAATATCTTTATAATTACTTGACGAAAACGTAAAGGTTCTACATTCAGCTCTTCGCTAGTTGGATTGTAGTTAGTTACTGCCCTTTTTTAAAAAAAAGACATTGTTTTAATTATTTATTTTTAAAGTGACCAATATGAATATTTATCCATCTTATTTAAGAGTGTACGTTACGTCAAGCCTAATATAGCCATGAAACTGGATCCTTATTAAATGTAATTAAAATTTTAAAAATTGTCTTTTAAAGTAAATTTAAAAGTGGCATAGCTATGAATTTGTGAGACCCTCTAAAAGAAAAACGAAATTTGCTTAATAGTACCATGCTATCTGCTATTATTAAAATTCCTACCGATGTGATAACCTTACCAACGATGACGCCTTTTGAACATTTTGCTACTACATGTATATTTAAAACTTTCCAGCATCTCTTTGCTAGAGACTATTGCGTTGATGCATACGTATTTCCAACTTACCATTACGGGAGAACCCGTTTATGGAAATTATTTTCACTTCACGTATTGCCGGACTTAAAAATAATATTCCAGAGAGATTATGGTAAAATGACATTAGCATCTTACATTGTCTAGAAATAAATAGGATCATTTTCATTTATAAAGATTGAGATAAAAATATAATAAAAAATAAATAAATAAAAAAATATAAAATAACAACATACACACAGACACATAGATACAAGCACACACACAAATTTTACTCGTAAAAGTCGCTTACAAGTCTAAATTGGGCCAATGAGAATTTCACATTTGTACCATTATTCTTTTGTTGTGGTATTCCAAACTGAATTGTAATTTTGTTATTGGCATAAGGCAATTTATAAATTAAATTTAAGAATTTTGCACATCTATCTCCTGTTACCTGGCTGAAACCGGTTCTGTTATTATCTTAATGTTGGCTTATCTTCAGAAGCGAATTCTGCGAAATAACATGAAGCACTGCCATCTGGTCCGTCAAATGTTAGGTGAACGTTATGCAATTTGTTTGGCATGACCTTTGACGGTAATTCTAACCTACTAAAAGCCACGGAGCCGTTCACACACTGACAACTGTTACATTTGAGTGCAAAAATGACTGATGTTCATGATTTGGATTTAAAACACAACAGCTCTTGCCACAAATGTGAGCATGCTAATAATAAGCCTATATCACACAGAACGATAGTATTCATTCCGTTTTACATTTCTTTGAAAGGACTTGAAAGAAAAATTGAAGGAAAACAAAACCATTGCGTAAATCAAATTTACCCGCAGTTTAGTTTTACACTATTTCCGTAATATTGACAGTCCGACCTAAGCCCACTTCCCAGATATGAGAGCAGGGCCGGATTAAGCCATCTTGGTGCCCTAAGCCCACTTCCCAGATATGAGGGCAGAACCGAATTAAGCCATCTTGGTGCCCTAAGCCCACTTCTCAGATATGAAAGCAGGGCCGGATTAAGCCATCTTGGTGCCCTAGGCCCTACTTCTCAGATATGAGAGCAGGGCCGGATTAAGCCATCTTGGTGCCCTAGGCCCACTTCCCAGATATGAGAGCAGGGCCGGATTAAGCCATCTTGGTGCCCTAAGCCCACTTCTCAGATATGAGAGCAGGGCCGGATTAAGCCATCTTGGTGCCCTAGGCCCACTTCCCAGATATGAGAGCAGGGCCGGATTAAGCCATCTTGATGCCCTAAGCCCACTTCCCATTTATGAGAGCAGGGCTGGATTAAGCCATCTTGGTGCCCTAGGCACAAATCCACAAGGGTGTCCCATCTGCCCCGGCCCCCGATCATCCACTGACCGCTGTTACGTTTAATATTATTTAAAAATCTTACAAACAAAAACAGTTGTAACACATATGTTTGTACTACCATCACTCATATAAAACCTACTGGAAGGTATTTCTGTATTAAAATTAATATTTAACTCATTTTGTAGTAATAATAGACAAAAAAATTGTTATAATTGTTGGATTCAATATTACATTTGCGATTTGCTAATGTCTTGTTGATTACTCGCGAGTACCGTGACAATATACACATATTTCTTGGGGAGTTTTGGTGCCCCCCCACATGCCTTGTTTACCTAATGGCTAATCCAGGCCTGTATGAGAGCAATTATTTTTTTCTCACCGCGACAAAATAATTAAAAGTTTAAATGATATGTAGGTAAAGAGATAATATTAACAAAGTAAATATTGTTTACGGTAAGTAATAAGCAGTATTTCTTTCATGTCTTAATTCATCCTTTAAGACTTTTTTAGCTAATATTCGAATCTCTCATTTACTGAAAGGGAATTTCTATGTTCATATTTTAATGTCATCATTTTAATTACGAATGCATACACACAGACAGACAGACAGACAGACAGACAGACAGACACACACACACATACACACACACACACACACACACACACACACACACACACACACACACACACACACACACGCACACACACACACGCACACACACGCATACACACACACATACACACATACATATATTTATATATATTCTAATAAATGTGTAAATACTTGTATTAGTACACAAGAATTATCTAATGTTATTTGAAATTCGAAGACGACAACACGTATAAACACGAGCCTTTTTGATGTACTTATAATGTCAGTAAGTTCANATATTAATGTATGACAACAGCCTTTACTAAAGACTATAGCAATAATAATTAATATCTACTACTACCACCAATATATATTTGAAAATCATAATAGAAAAATTGTTATGATAAACAATAATAATAATAATTAAATAAAAATAAAATTTGTTACTTACCTCAACTTATTGTATTTAACTTATTTATCTTAAATTATATTGCAATGAACAATGTTAATGTTATCAATATAAAAATTATAATGGAAAAATATTTTTAAATTATATTAAATTATAAATATAACTAAAAGTATTTTTTTTCTTTCAGTTTCAGCCTGCAACTGCAAGGACACCAGTCCAAAGGAAGAAAATGATGGAGCCATTCAGCACTTCTGACATTTCTATAGCCAAGGCTGGCTTTAGGCATAGGCAAACTAGGCAGCCGCCTTGGACCTCCGATTAGTCTCATCATTAGTGGGGGCCTCACAGAAGAATCTTTTCATATTTATTTTTCTATTACATTTAGGCTATTTAGGGCCACCGAATTCACTCTGCCTAGGACCTCCAATGCACTTAGGCCCGGGCCTGCTTCATTAATACATAATGAAATTATTCGTCCACAAATACCACAGATTATTCAACAGACTTTAGAGATAGCTGATGTGTACAAGGACTCAGACCATCCAGAGGAAGACAGTGAGGGTTGCTTAGATAGAGTAGACGCAAGAAGTCAGCACTGAAGGCCTATTTTTAAACGTTAGGTATGGCTAAATGTCAGAGTAAATTATGAATTAATTATTATTTTTTTATTTTCATTAGCTTTCCATCTTCTTTCTCATTTAAGATGTGAATCAATGCAAAGAATAAATAATAGTTAATTAATATTATGTTTTGTGTTTATATTGTAAAAATATGCCTTTATTTTTCATTGTAAAAATCTTTGATTTTTGTTTAAAAAAATTGTTAATAATTATTTTACTCTTTTTTTTGCAGGTTTTCTTTCAAGCTGCCATTGGAATGATTGATATAAGCATTATTATAATTATATTTGTTACGGTGATTCTTAAATTGCCTTTATAATAATTTTTTTAATATTTTTTTAAAAATATTTTTGGTACCCTTGTTGTAATTAAAAATTTATAAAATAAATGGGAGTGCAGCTATCTGGAACCTTTGTTGCTAATTGTGTTGTATATTGCATTAAGAATGTTTCCTGAGAGTTTGGTGCAGTTATCTTTGCAAACAAAAAAGTTATGTGTCTCAGTGTGAGAGAATGTGAAAATCCGGTCACAAGTTTTCAAAGTTAATTATATAGGTTATATAAGGGGCAAAAAAAATCGACAAAAAAATTCATAACTCCACTTCTATAAAAGATAGAAAGACAATTCAAGTGGTTTTGAAAAGGTCTTGGCAAGCCCTTTAAAATGATATATAATTTGAGCCTATTGGACAACATTTAAATTTTCTGTCAAAGTACCTAATAGTGGGGTACATTTTCAAAAAATTAGAACTACAACTTTGAAACAGGAAGTAGACTAAAAAAATAATAAATAAACTTCAGATTACAACCGAGATGCCTCCGGACGTCTGTCTCCATCCCTACCCCACTTTTACTAAATTTTTATTATTTCAGGGAAGAGGTTAACATTGGTTATTATAAATAAATTACCTTACCTATCAACTGTGTGTTCTTTGTATAGACCCAAATCACTTAATTTAACAACCTTGTCAATTTTCTTTTCTATTTCCATGCAATCTTCTGTCGAAAACAATCTGTGTTGTTGGATTCCAGATTTTACTTTTTGCAGCTCTTCCTCTCGTTCTTCTGTGTTATAATCATCGTATTTTGATCGTGGTGCATTTTTCTTTATATCGCCATGATGAACTTTATGTTTTGATTTTGCATTTTTCCCTAAATCTTTATTGCGGTGGTGAGATTTATGTAGTTTCTCTCTCAAATCTGTGACTGAGTCCGTCGCCATGTTTGACTTTGAGATACCCAAAATAACTCTGAGTCAGAAGAGCATCAGGTAGTAGCTTAAATAATTCACTGAACTGCCAATTAATTTTTGGACTTCCTTTATTTATTTTAAAAATAATTAATTAACTAGACTAAATTTAATTAATGTAAAGTATCTTTCACATAAGTTTCGCTTTTATTTAAAAAAAACAAACAATATTGTTCAAATTTTTTAAATTACATTTTGACATTGAAAATTGATTTTGAATCATTAATATTCTGTTAATTACCATCTCATGTTTGTCAGTGATGGCGAACCTATGCCACGCGTGCCACAAACGGCACGCAGAGCCTCATCAGTCGGCACGCAAATGAAATATTACTTCCTTAATCAAACCTCTGTGCTGGCATTTTGTGTTGGCATTTTGCTATATAAAAGTAGGTTTTAATCGAATCTTGGACATGCGGCAGTCCATCACTATTAACTATTAACTAAAATGATCATTTGAAATGTCAATTATTACTATAAATTGCACGCAAGACATTTGTAGGCCATCTAGTAATAATAAGTAATAATAGTAATAAACTGCAAACAATTGTCAATAGTTAATCAAGTTTTATACTGTTTGCGCAATAAATCGCTAATGTCACCACCAGTGGCGTCGCTAGGGGGGTGCGGAGGTGGCGGGCCGCCCCGGGTGACACCATCAGGGGGGTGACACCAGACCGTAAAATTCTATATATTCCCGTTATTTGGCACTGGCAAACTCGGAGGATTTCTATGGGTTAAATCATGAGGGGGTGACACCATGAGCTACCGCCCCGGGTGACACCATGAGCTACCGCCCCGGGTGACACCAACCCTAGTGACGCCTCTGGTCAAGAGGCTGAACAAACATGAGTCGTGGGTTTGTGTGCCAAAGTTTAGTGACCGTTGCTTTAGAACATACATTTTGAACAATCCTTTTTTTTTAAACTTCTTTTGGTAAAAGCGAAGTATGTCGACCGTGACGTCACGGTCATTGCGGCCTTCTTTGTTGTTATAGAACGGTCTTTAAAAAGCTTTAAAATTAAAATTCTAAAGCTATACCTAACCCAAACCCTAAAACCTTCAATTTTCCGAAAATTCTAAAGCTATACCTAACCCAAACCCTAAAACCTTCCATTTTTTATAATCCTTTTAGAATTTATAGAACTTTCTTTTCCAGCAACCGGTAGCGTCGTGACGTCACGGTCGACATACTTCGCTTCAGCCATTCTCTTCATTAGTTTTTTTTAAACACTCGTCTCCCTTCTACTTTATATCTATTCAATTAAAGTAGGTGCATCATCTCATTAACTTGTGAAGGTCTGCAGAATGTAGTAAAAGAGTATTTTGAGATAAAGTCCTAGAACTCCTTAATTTTAAAATTCACTTCCTTTTATTACAAAAGGATGTAGATCTATTTGGTTCAATTTACCGATATCAGGTTTATCTATAAGAATGAAAGCCTTTTCTTTTTTTATAAATTTAACTACCAGTATTCAAATTGGTTGATCATTAGCTAACCCCCAATTAAAATTAAAGTGTTATTTGTCTGTGTTGTCATATGAGAAACCCAGAGAATGATGTGAAAATGGCGATGAATTTTAAAGAAATTTTATGTTGAATGTTTCATAACTAAAATCATTAAAAAGTTTTTTAAACATTATATTAGATTAACTAATTTAAGCAAATACTTTAAAATACACATCACTGCTGTTAGCAATAATTGTGTTTAGATGAGATTTCAGACAGAGTAGAAGAATGACAGAGTGCCGAAGTCTCACCAGAAAAAGATAGTACGGCAGTGCTCATGCATTGAATCCCTGTTTGTTCATGTGTAATTTCTATTCGTTTTTTATCACCAAATCTGTTAGTTTGTTCTGTTCTTCAACCTTATTTTTCAATGATTACGATCAACAAGTTTATATTTTATCTTTAAATATCCCATTGACATCACTTGTCATCTTCCCGAATTGCCAGCAGCGTTAAAACGTCAGAGTGCTGATATGTTCATTAGCAGTTGATGATGTTGAACAGAAAAATATGAAAATAATTAGCGGCTGCTTTCGAGCAGAAGACAAGAACACGTTCTTTTAGATTGAGAAGAATTTACAGTAGGAACCAGCTGATACAGTAACAATAATTGAAATTGAACTTGAATCGCAGTGCTAAACATCCCGAAGCCATTACCTATGACACGACACGCAAAGTTAGACAATCTTTGAGTTAAAACAGTCATTTCTAAGCTACGCCATCTTTTCTACTGTGCGTATTATAAATTGGTAAAAAAAAATTTGAATGGCGCCCTCGTATGTCAGTCTGCGGTAAAGACCGAGATACGTGATATTAACGATTGGTATATTGTAATGGAATCAGATCTCTTGAGCAAACTAATTGAAAATGATTGTATTACATTTTAAAATCTTAACAGCTTACATTGTAGTACTTAAAGATATCGTGTTATGTTTTAAAAGGATATTTCAAAAATTAAAAATAATGAAGAAAATTCTTTTAAAAAGGCATTGTGTTCAGACTTTAAATACTTTTTTTTAAAAATAAAGCAATATACCTGAATTGAAACAGTTTTTCTTTGTTCTTTATTTTAAAAAATTGTAAGTTAAAAATCAATTTTAAAACGTTGTATTTGAAAATTTCCTCAGAACTACAGAATTTAAGTAGATTAACAAAAGAACTTATTCTCCAATGGATCCCAGGCCATTTGGAACTTGTTGGAAATGACACAGCAGACTCCCTGGCCAAAACAGGAGGCAAGCGGGTCCAGACAGACCAACCCCTACACCCTGAAGAAATAAGGGCGTGCCTCAAAAGTAGTGAAGCAGAAAGATGGTCCGAGCTGAAAGTCTACCATCCAGAGGGCGATGCATTCTTCAAACTCCCCCGCCAATTTCAGATTACCATATTCAGGCTAAGGACGGGTCACAACAAACTTAGGCAGCATATGTTCCACAAACTTCAAATTGGAGAAACCGAAATGTGCCCCGGAGGAACAGCTGCAGAGAACACGGAACATAAGCTGCAAAACTGCCCTCTGTACCTCCACACCCGGGCGGCCATTTGGCCCCAGGAAGCTACCCTCCACGATAAACTGTATGGTGGACTGAGCCAAATGACAGCCACAGCGCAATACATTACGGATATAGGGCTTGTGATCTAAATCCTCACTCAAAAAGATTTTGAGAACGCAGAAGAAGAAGAAAATTGCCTCTGGAAAGTAATGAATAATGTATGTGAACTATTCTTAAGTTCATCTAAAAAACACAATGAATAAAATGTGTGGAACACATCAATTGACAGAAGTGCTATTACAGAAGAAACATCATGTTTCCAAAGTAGAGCTCTCGAAATAAAATCAATTGTAAACATTCCGTTTATTTATATAATCATTCTTTTTTTTTTTTTTGTCTCTTGTGTCTTGCTTGTTAAGACTTAAACAATTTGACATAAAGTTTATACGTGACTAAAGGATATATCATCATTAATTTTTTAACCTATATCACTACGAGATAGTTTGAACAAATATTTCTGTAAGAATTGTATTTTCTGGGCCTTGAAATAAAAAGAATTTCAGTCCAACAACATTTTTTCTGTGATTGATTTTTAGTTAATATTTCAATCTCTTTTTATTTAAAAAAGGGAATTTCTATGTTAATATTTTAATGTCATTCTATTATGTTTATATGTATTAGGACTGTACCGGTAGTAAAAGTTTGAAATATGACCAGATCAGGATTAGGCCAGATTTATGAAGTTAATTCTGACGGGGACCGGAGCCAGATTTGTAAAAAAAATGGCCAATGTTCGGATTAGCGGGAGCTGAAATCCGGTACACCGCTAGTATGTGCTTGCTGATTTAAGGTGTATTATGGGGAGAGAGCCCGGAGCTAGAAAAAGTTCTAATTTATTCCATACAAGACAATTCCAAGAAAATGTATTTGCACGTTGTATTTCTTTGCTTTCAGCAAACAGACACCAACACTGATATTATCTGAAAATGTAAACCAAAACCCCAGATGAACAAGAGGCTTTTTTGATGTTCTTGTATAATCTGTTAACTCATCTGGCATTTACAGAATACAACCAGTGTCTCTATGTTTAACCCTAATTCTGTATGTTATTCGCATAACTCATCTTTTCCAAAGGTTGATTCTTTGAAACATATCCACTTACAAGGAAACGAATTGTTTCTTTCCATCATCCACTCTATAATAATAAAAGATACAATCAGTAAATAGCATTCCTTGCTCTGTCATCTTCAAAACTTTATTAACTTTTTCTTCTAGTATTCATTTTATTTAAATGAAAAGTGCATATCAACGTTACGTGTACTGCACCATTTTTCTAAAAACGCAAAGTACAGTTAGTACGCCGAAAAAAAGAATTCGTCGCGGCCAGGTCTGGTTCGCGGGCCATAGTTTAATGACCCTCACTTAAGAACACACAATTTTGAAAATGCTTCTTTTAAAACTTCTTCAACCATTAAGAATCTCAAGGGAGATCTTAAGGCAGGCAACTCTATCTACCATAATTCATTCTTACCTTCTAAGTTAATTCACCAATTAATAGTAAGTTATTGACACCCTAATGGTCCCTTACATTAATGACACCAGCACTATTTAATAATTAAGGTATGAAAGGGATAGATACCAAAGTATTCTTGATTTATAAGGCAAAAAACTCTAAGAGGCGACTTAGACTTTTACTAATTGATTATAATCTTCAATACATAAACAGGTCATTTGAAATTCTCAAAATAGAACCTAATAGAAATGTTTTCTCCTTAAAACATTAAAATTGCTAATCTTTATTGAAATATTCCCCAGAGGATATTAATATCAATAAAAAAAGTGATAATTTTATTTGTAAGAGTTGTACTGAAACTATTGGAGTATTTTAAGGTCGTGTAAAGCACAAGTACGTGTTTTAGTGACAACGCCATCTACAATCCTACCAATGTTATGCTGATATCACAACTTTTTTATCGTTAAGGTAAAATGGGTTATTTAGGGAGAGATGGCAACGATTCTGGCACGAACTTTCTTGTTTAAAGAATGCAGAGGCTTAAATGGAGCTTACTCGACCCAAAATGTTTACGCAGACTTTTCTGACATATCTTTGCAATCTCCAGACGCAGTTCTGTCCCCTTCATTTTGTATGGAGCACTTTGTGTAAAATAAACGTCACAATACTCCATCATCTCCCGGTTCTTCATTTGTGTCCGGATGTGTCCAGATGTGTTCGGGTGTGTATGGATGTGTCCGGATGTGTATAGATGTGCCCGGTTGTGTTAAGATGTGTTAGGATGTGTTTAGATGTGTCCGGATGTGTTTAGATGTGTCCAGGTGTGTTTAGATGTGTCCGGATGTGTTTAGATGTGTCTGGATGTGTTAAGATGTGTCCGGATGTGTTTAGATGTGTCCAGATGTGTTTAGATGTGTCCGAATGTGTATAGATGTGCCCGGATGTGTTTAGATGTGTTCGGATGTGTATAGATGTGCCCGGATGTCTTTAGATGTGTCCGGATGTGTTTAGATGTGTCCGGACGTGTTTAGATGTGTCCGGATGTGTATAGATGTGCCTGGATGTGTTTAGATGTTCCCGGATGTGTTTAGATGTGTCCGTATGTGTTTAGATGTGTCCGGATGCATATCAAACGCTTTTATTTGGGCTTTTATGTTTTTACGTTCTCAATGAATCATTTCTCTTTCCTACTAAGAGGCGGCCTTCTCTGCTTAGCTCACCATAAGATATTTTGGTAAAGTGGCGCTTAGGATACAGATGTTTAAAAGGTAATACATATCACAATTAAAAATTAGACTTACTTATAACTTTATATA
>MUZC01000184.1:384138-399226 GCA_002072015.1 Radix auricularia | reverse complement strand
TATATATATATATATATATAATTCGCCATAAACAAAAGTTTGTTAAGAGTTACCATAAAGGATATACTTCATTTCGAAAAGACGGCTTGAGATCAGTCGTTCTGAACTCCGCCAGTTGCTGAGCTATTTATATATTTGTACTCATCAAAATCATGTACCGACAATTCTTGACAAAATCTTACTTAGAATTCCTAAATATTAAGAAACTGCTTAAGCTTTCAGTTAGACGAGAGCAACAATGTCTTGAGCTAAGTAATTAATAACAAATATGTGTCTAAAACCAGTAGTTTTAAACAGAGAGGCAAATCCTTTAACAAATGAAGACAACAATCATATAGGGAAGAAAACAATCACTGAAGCATATTGAGAAAACAATTAAAAACATTAAAATAAAGTACTCATGAAATACTAAGAGACACAATAGCCGTTATTTTTGTGATTTGTAGATTTCAGAGGAAATTTCAGAGAGTTTTTATTTCCCACGTAACTATCGGAGGTATTGTCTTAAAAATTGTATCTTTATGGCTTTATGTAGCATTGTCTGGCATCGATTGATGTCAATGAGTGTATAAATCGATGTGGTTAATGAGGCTGCCTTAAATGACGTTACGCATCTATGAGAATAGGGTAGAACATTTGTGATGTAATTTGACGAGGGGGGCGGGTGTTTAAGAAATGTGACTACACATCAAAGCTCACAACTTGATAGCTTATAGTTTATTTAATGACGTTTTTAATGGCTTCACGCTTGCTACGATATCAGGATGCAGGCTAACACTTATAACCTATTCTAATTAGCAAATTTTGAATTGCAACATGCTCATTTTCAAATTCAAAAGTGGCTTTTATGGGGGGGGGGGAATTTAATGACGTCATATTGGAAGGGCTTCTAACTTTTCGTGACAACGTGTGACAAGGGGGAGGAGGGGGAACTCGGCAAAAATCACGTGATGTAATTTATGGATGGCCCCTAAAGAAAGGTTTCAAAGTTGTATGTTTTGTTTATTGTTTCTTGCAGTAATCAATTAATAACTAAAGGGGAATGTGCTTTAAGAAACATTTTACTTGAAGCGTTCCGTTTAACAAAGAATTAGCAATAAAAACTAAATTTATTGAAATTAGCTAAAGAATACATTGCTGAGAGAAGATCAGATGTAGCTAAATTTAACATAGAAATAGATTAAGCGATTTCATAAATAGCTCAAGCTCTCAATAAATTTATTGAAACCATAAAAAATTTGCTTAAACCAATATTGGCTTTTTAGTTGTTTTTTTTAAAATATAAACCTTTTAAATTTTATACTAAAAAAATAGCAGCTCGTATCATTGCAGAATGTAAGTTTCATGCCTTTAGTTCGCTTAATGTAATGAAAAGTTCCAAATGGCGTTTATATAGATCCTTATTAAGCGTTCATGGGTAACTTATGGCACAACAATATTTGGATGTACTTGTTTTAACACATTACATTGTAGGAAGAGAAGGCAAATGAGAAAACAAAATATTACTGGAATATAATCCAGACTTTGCTCTTGATAAAAAGTAATGCAAATTTAAAAAAAAAAACCCAACAAAGGCAGCTTTTTGAAAGCTATGGATCCCATTCACCAATGGGTTTCCTTCTCGTGTGCATAACATTCCCGGTGGAACAATGTTTCCTGTTGGGATGTTGTCATGTTTTCAAGCGGATTCCATGTCTCAGTGCATGGTGTCTCCTTGCGATGTTATTTGGGTGTGATTACATTCTTTGGCCATCAGCAGGACACAGGAGTAGAAGGATAAATGAAATTAAGTTTTTTTATGGTTCAAAATAGGAATCAATTGACTTTGGAATTTATAACAAGTTTTTGCTTTACATTCTATAAACAAAATTTGACGTTTGCTGATTCATTTACATTCAATAAACAAAATTTGACTGTTGCTGATTCATTTACATTCTATAAACACAATTTGACGTGTGCTGATTCATTTCAATGTGGATATATATTTGTGATAAGTCTATATTTGTTCAAGGTTTTAAAACAGCATGAATGAAATAAAAATTTTAGAACATTAAGGGAAATGCATTTCAAAAATAAAATTGATTACAGTAAGGGGTTATTTTTAAAAAAAAAACAAAAAAAAAACTAAGAATATTTCATTCTCTGTAATAAAGTCTCATGATTAGGTTTAAATTAACAGTTTTAGTTTGATTAACTTAATATTATTTTAATTTCCAATAAGATTTTTGTGCTGAAACTTACACTTTACTGCAGTGTGTTTTATATTAAGGAAAATATATCTAGATAGAAGATGGGGTAAGAAGGTGAAGCTAGGAAGGAGGTCATTGAGGCGGCAAGGTTGGAAGATGAGGTCAGTTCAGATGACGGGGGGGGGGGGGGGNNNGGGGGTTACAGTGGAGCGGACATCTCTCGTGTTGGCAGTTAATTCCTTGATCTTTTAAAACAGGGGTGGTCAAGGTGTGGCCCGCGGGCCACGTGCGGCCCGTCACAGAGTTTTTTGTGGCCCGCCAAGACATCCAGAAAACCCCGCATTGAACTGAGATTTGCTTCATGTCCGCAACCAAAAGTTCGTCTCGTGTTTTCCATTAGAGCGGCTACGTCAATGCGCGTGCACAGGCTGTGAAAATATCCACTTTTCCGGTTGATTATTTTTCTTTCAATTTTATCTTTGCAACAGTAAAATTTATAAATTTCCAAATTAAGTGGGACCATAAACCCTCCAAAAAAGCGTAAAATTAGTGATGAATTCCGTGTGTTTAATGAAGAATGGACACACAAATATTTCTTTGGTAATACAGGCAAGAAAGCAGTGTATTTACTGTATCATGAAACGATTGCCGTATTTCAGGAGTACAATCTGAAACGACACCACGAAACAAAACATAACGATTTTGGCGGGAAACTTTCTGAGGAAGAACGAACGAAGAAAGCTGCAGCGAAGTTGAAGAAGCAACAAACTTTATTCACAACGCAATCAACACGTCAGGATAGTGCAACAGAGGCCGCCAGTTTCATGATAGCCTACAACCTCGCTAAACGCAATAAGCCTTTTTTGGATGGCGAGTTTGTTAAGCATTGTAGGGTAGATTGTGTAAGCGTATCATGTCATGTTGTGAGAAGCACATTTGAAAACGTTTCATTGTCAAGAAGGACTATAGTGCGACGCATTGACTCAATCAGTGACGAACTAACAGAACATCTGAGGACCACGAGCAAAGATTTTGTTTGGTTTTCATTGGGACTGGGTGAAAGCACAGATAATGAAGACACTGGGCAGTTACTCATTTTTATCCGGGGAATTAATGAGCATTTTGTCATCACAGAGGAATTACTAGGCCTGGAATCAATAAAAAGTACAACTACTGGTCAGGACGTGTTTGAGTGTGCTGTAAATTGTGTTGAGAAAAGTGGCTTGTCATGAAATAGAATGGCAAGCATTACAGCAGATAGAGCCAAAGCTTTTACTGGGAAAATGTGGGTATGGTTAAGCTTTTAAAAAATAAGTTGCAATCACAAGACACCAACAGTGATGTCTTGTCATTTCATTGGATTTTGTATCAGGAAAGCCTTTGTAAAGCTGCACTGGACTTAAAGCATGAGATAGAACCTGTTGTAAGTGTGGTGAACATAATCAGAACAAGGGCACTCAACTATGGACAGTTTAAATCAATGCTTGAGGATATAGAGGCAGATTATGAAGATGTAATTTACCACATCAATGTGGTTGAGCTTGGGCAAAGTGACAAAAAGAGTCTGGGTATTGCAGAATGAAATACTCTTATTTCTATATATGAAGGGGATTTCTTGTGATTTTGTGACCAAAATGGGATGTGAGGAGTAGAGGTATGAGATCATGTTTGCAGCTGATGTATTTGAGAAATTGAATGAACTGATTTTGACATTGCAGGTAAATGGGTTGTTCGCACATGAAATCTTAAAGCAGGTAAAGTCTTCAATGCCAAACTAGGCCTATGTGCAAGGCAAGCAGGTGTGGGCAAGTTTTGACATTTCCCTTTATTGGGAAAAGAGAAAGTACCTGAAAGTGTTTCCACTAAGATTAGGGATCATTTGCAGAGTTTGGAGGGGGAGGTATCAAGAAGATTTCAGGACTTCAAGAAGATTGAGCCTGAATGTAAATAGCTGTCTTATCATATCACTGCTGATATTGATACATCCCCTGAGGAGCTGCAGCTTGAACTAATTGATTTGCAGTCAGACCCACAGTGAAAGAACTGTGTAATACTGTGACATTAGTTGACTTTTATAAGTCTTTGTCTGCTGGAAAAGTCGAGACGTGGTGGTCGAGAGGTAGCGCTCTCGACTGTCATACCGATGGTCACGGGTTCGAATCCACACGAAGGTGTGGATTTGTTCTCGCGGCCTGAGGAGTCCCCGAGTCACCCAGCTCCGAATGGGTACCTAACTAGACAATAGTTAGGCGGCTGGGGTAATGCGTGGAACCCCTATAGCCGTGGCCTGTGACCGCTGCATCACTTGCCAACAGATCATCTCTCATGGTCTGTGGACGCAATTATCTTCTGCATAGAAGGAGTGTCTGTATATCTAAGATAAGATAAGTCTCATGTGTGAAAAACTTTGCTGCGAAAACGTTCTCTATATTTGCATCTATATATATTTGTGAGCAAAGTTTATTTTGCATGAAGCTCAACAAGAGTAAATAAAGATGCTCTTTGACAGATGTAAGCTTGCAGGCAGTGATGAGAATTTCAACAAGCAACTTCACTCCTGATTTTAAAAAAAAACTGTGATAGGTTACACTTGTCTCATTGAATGGATTCTATAATTAAATGTTCTGGAGGCTTGAAATCTAGGTAATATGAAGATAAATAAATTTAATAAAACTACCTTTTTTTAAATTAAAGTTTTATTTATTGATTTTTATGATAAACTTCATACTTTTCTAAAATGAAATGTAATGTTGACTAAAGAATAAAAACATTTTAAACATTTTATTCCACTAAAATACGCAACCACAAAGTGGCCCCCGTGTCAAAACAATTGCCCACCCCTGTTTTAGAAAACACTACAACACGTCTCATAACACATAAATGTCAAAAGCTTATTGCCAATACTTACACAAAAATTAATAAAAACAATATTTGATAGTACATTCAAATTTAGGAACATTTAATTCAGTTCTGTCCAGAAATGTTATTGCTCGTGTCTATATTCAAGCATTGTATTCGCAATAAATGTACAAATCAATACCTTTTAATATTTAAATAGAAGTGAATTTAAAATATAATTGATACTCAAATGTAATAATCTGTACATGTGTTACCTTAAATATATTAATCTTTTTCTTCAGCATATGATATCTGTGGTCAAAACTATTTTCATGTTGCATATGTCGTATGAGTCTGTTTATGTGTTTCGTTGAACGATGTCGTGCTGATATCATTGAATCTTTAAACAGCTTGTAAGTTCCACGATGCATTTTACATTACCCTGAGAGTTAGATTCCTCAAATAAAGATTCTTACTCGGGAATGAAACGATTCGGTTTCTTGTGCTGTGTACGCACTATTTATTATCGTGTTCAAATTATAAATTTATTTAAGCCCCAAAATAGCCACGTCGCCAAATGCCGCTGGATCCGAATAACATGGAAATCATGGAACTCGAGCAAGTATGGACAATCCATGGAACTCGAGCAAACATGGACAAATCCATGGAACTCGAGCAAGTATGGATTACGTAGAAATTCATGGAGCCCAAACAAGTTTGGATTAAATAGGAATTCATGGAACTTGAATAGTATAGATTACGTAGAAATTCATGGAACTCGAGAAAGTATGGATTAAATAGAAATTCGTTGAACTCCAGAAAGTATGGATTAAATAGAAATTCATGGAACTGGAGCAAGTATGGATTAAGTAGAAATTCATGGATTTCGAGCAAGTATGAACTAAGTAGAAATCCAAGGAACTCGAGCAAGTATAGACTCAGTATTCAAAGAACAGAGCATCATTTTTCATTTTCTTTTTTAATTCGAGGTGGAATTTTTCAAAGAACGTTTGACATCACCTCACGCTGACATGTCAAAAGAGCAAAGACGGATCCATCTTATTAATATTTATGTCCCCCCCCCCCATGTTATTGAGATAAAAATAGATCCATAAACAAGAACAAGGATTCTAGAGTAGTGATTTCTCTCACTTGTCACGCAAATCAAAACGTTAAAAAAGCTTTGTTTTTTTATGCTTCAATTCACCTTCATTCGATTGCTTTTATATTCATGCTAGAGGTTATCAGAGAAGAACAGGGCCATTAAGATAACGTAAGAATGCAATCACTGAAATCACAAAGAAAGAAAAAACGATTATATGTTAAAAATTGTTACAAGCTTTATTGTTATGAGAAAAAAAATTCTCCAAAGTTTACTTTAAAAATTTAGTATGGATTTTAAGCATCTCTTAATAACTAACGTCTGCTTCCTGTCAATTTCTAAGAAAAGTTGATTCTGAAAACGTTGTGTCAAACATCTTCCGCCTTCATTTTTATTTTGTTTTTCTTTATTCAAGGTTTAGTCTGACTTAATTCCTTAAAACTCATCGCGTACCTGAAAAGTCTTACATTTTTCCATTTTTTAAAAAAAAATTTAACAGCGTTATGAAGATACTAAGCATAAGAAATTTTAAGAAAAGAAATGGAAATGTTAATTAGGTCATTGAAAAAAATCCATAAGAAAAAATGTATGTCTGATATCAATTTATTACCCCCTCCCCCTCTCTCTCTCCCCCCCACCACACCCACTTTTTTTCATTTCAATTTTTTTAAAAGGCGAATTAAAAAAGACCCTCAAATATAAACATCTTCATTCTAAAAAAGAATAATCACACCCACCCACACACACACACACTCACACACACGCACACACACACGCATACACTCACACAAATCATACAGACACACGCACACAAATCAGACACACTCGCGCGCGCACACACACACAAATCACACACACACACACATCACACACACACAAATCACACACACACACACACATCACACACTCACAAATCACACGCTACCATTAACAAAGGGAGAGAAACCCTCCGACACACATGCTCTGACTTAAAAAGTTTGTTGTCTGATCAAGGTACATGAAATATTTTCTATTGGTAATAACTCCTGAGTCCTGGTGCACTTTAACACAGTGGCTTTATGATGAGATAAGGACTCCTAAATCCTGGTGCACTTTAACCCAGTGGCTTAATGATGAGATAAGGACTCCTGAGTCCCGGTGCACTTTTACACAGTGGCTTAATGATGAGATAAGGACTCCTAAATCCTGGTGCACTTTTACACAGTGGCTTAATGATGAGATAAGGACTCCTAAATCCTGGTGCACTTTTACACAGTGGCTTAATGATGAGATCACAGGTTTGTACTAACAACAAATGTTGACCATGACATAGAGACGTGCAGGACAATTTAATCACGCAAAGCTAACATTGGACTCAAACAACTGATCACAAAGTATAGGGTGGATCGATTAAACTTTTTCATTTATTTCACAAACAAAGGACATTCGTATTTTCTCTAAATTAGTACAATTAATCGTAGATATATATATTAAAGTAAACTTATATCACTAATCACAAATAATTCCAGTTTAATGCTTTATTATAACTAACTAAATAGACTAAGTTTATTACGGTTTGAATTCTAGAAATAATAGCAAACCCTATCCCTTTAACAACTTAAAAGAACATTATTTCAACCCATAATCTTATGTACACGATTTCAAGTATGGAACAGGTCGAATTCGCTTAACTGGTTATACTATGTCGTTTTTTTTTTGTACAAATAAAAGTATGTTTTTCGTAAGCCTCTCAATGTGTTACAAAGGGTTTTAGTGATAACTAAATCATTGAAACATACACGAAAACACAAAACATATTTCCAATGCTCATGTTACAAAGGTTTATAGTGATAACTAAATCGTTGAACTCTTTAACACATGAACGAAAACACGTGACATATTTTTCATTGCTCATGTTACAAAGGTTTATAGTGATAACAAAATCGTTGAACTCTGGTGGTTGTAACTTAACCCTGCCATTTTGTTTCCATTTGTATGAATACTGACCAAAATTTAAAGAGCCCTGGACATGAATATCTGGGTCAGGCCGTGGACCTGGTGTCAAACCCGTGACATTTATCTAACTCATCTGACCCACCTAACGGGTGTCAGGCCCGCCACAGAGCTGTTTATACTGCTTCACTTAGACGAACCTGCCCCAAATAGGCTATTGTCACGGCATGAGATTAAAGGCTTTTGTTTAACCGATGGCGGGTCAAAGGAACCGTCAGGACGAATCCATTTCGACGTTGTTTTGTTCGGTTGATGAGCTGAGAAACGCTTTGTTGACGTTTTGTGGGCTGATAAGCCAAGATCCCACTAGGTCAGGAAGGTTAGAGCTTTGGCAGGATTGTAATGGTTGGCTCCTCTTCAAGCAAACATGTAAATGTTGGTTTTGTAACAGTTAAGAATTTGAGATAACGAAATAAAAGGATTTTACTTTAAATTTTAACTTCATATCTTATTATTTGTTTCGATTTTTAATAATGCCCACTTAAGCAATTATTCTCTTACTTTTTACAAACAAGCTTCATTTTTTTTATATATTTGTTATAGGCAAAAGTGACCATCATCAAGACGAAAGACGGACAATTAGTTTTCACTAACTGAATTAGACAATGAAGTATGGGGCCGTCCTTAAGTACGTCACGCTTCAGAGGGGGTAGGGAGGGGGTGTAAGAAAGTGTGACAGTTTGTAACAGGGGGGTGGGGGTGTAAGAAAGTGTGACAGTTTGTGACACGCGAGACGGGGGAGCTAAAAATAGCATGCCGTACTTTATGGACGGCAACTATGGACATTTTAAACTAATTTTTTTTTCTTTAAATTCATTTAAATCTTTCTCACAAAAAAATATATGTAGAATATTCATTTTTTTTAAAAAAACAATATTATTTTATAACCTTTCCGTGTCCTGACTGTTTACTGATATCTTATCTTAAACATTAAAGATGCTTCTTCAATACAGAAGATTGCTGCACGTCTAGTCTAGCATATTTAAAGAGTTTGATATATTAATGGTGTGTTGGTTTTCCTGGTTTGATCAGGCCAGAATTCCTGACGGTAATATATCATATCTGCTACAGACGCTCCTATTTACAGAAGATTATTGCGTCCTACGCTAATACTAAAATATAGATTCAGATGAGAAAAAACGGAGTTAAAATCTCAAGACTATACCATATTCTTGAAAAGTAAATGCATGTGATTTATTTAAATTCCTTGTTTTTTAAATTTAGATTTGTGATTGCTTGTAACAAAAGCCTGAAATCTGAAATGCTTCAAAGAGAAATATTTCAGATAATTACTAGACGACTATGATGACCGCTAAAATCAAGTGACAGCCTTTTAAAAAAAAGTTACTCATACAAGATGTCCGAAAACTGTCCACATAAATGTGATGTTTCTATTCTTAGAGAGAGCCCACGAAATTTCTCCTACTTCTTCCGCACTACTCTCATTTCCACATCTAACTTAGACGGCTTCCGGTGTAGAGCTGCGCATGCTACAGATTGAAATCAGAGATCGTAGAATGTGAGCTGGTCGGTCTACTCTCAGGATTCTCATTTCACATCTCGTTAGAAGCTGACAATAGATTATCACATCTCTTTTGTTAATGATGTTATCGATTCACTTTAAACCGGTCTCACTATCTCAAACATTAATAGAAATTTAATTGTTCGAGGAAGTCAACATATTTTTCAAGCAATGCAAATATGGAATAATTTGTTGGAGAAAATAAGAAGATAAAATTAAAGTTTTAGGCTTATTTAAAAAAACAACCAAGATTAAAAGCAGTCATATATAGCTTTTTTTTTTTCTTGCTTTGCCATATTTTTAGTAGAAAGAATTTTAGCCGATACGTTGAAGGTTTTGTTACATTTCCAGCTAAGGAAAGCATTTTAGCGGAAACTATGTGATCTTTACGTAAAGCCCTTTATACTATGCTGATTTGCGTTTATAGAAACTGTTTCTCATTAAGGTTGTTAATGCATATTTTTTCCTCCGCCTCTGGCCTGGGATTTCAGGAGCCAAATGCCGACGTGTTTTAGTTACTCTGATTACTACCGTTTACAGTTATACATAGATCTCATTGGAGAGTTTACAACCAATCTCGTGTCTCAAATGGCAGGCGGTGCTGAATGAGTGGGGAACTGGGTGACGAGAATTGGTTATTACTCTCGTTAATTTCATGTTGAGCTCTAAATTGTTATTGCGGTAATTAGTTAACGAATTCTGGGGTGGAGGTTATTTGTGTAACTTTGACACAACAAATTTATAGAGTCTAACCAAGAAATAGATTGTTGTGAACGGGATTATTGGTCCGTCTTATTTCATGTTGGGAGAAGAATAAAGCTCCTTGCAGTGGAGCACAAAATCAGCACATATGGGAATAAAGTTACAGATCTTACATTTAAATTAAACCGATTACAGAGCTGTCCTCTTTTGATTTAATGCCGACCGTTGTGGCTATTGTTTTCTTTATGCTAGTATTGTCAGGATTTCAACTATTTAAATCAAATAGCTATACGTATATTCCATCTAATTGCTTATGACACCTCGTTCTTTTTTTTTAAAAATATTTTTAATTGGCCCAAGACCTGCCATTTACAAGGTTCTGTCACGGCTAATATGCTATTAAAGAGAGCTGCTTGTGAAAATTGCCATGTTTTTTTTTTATTGTTTCGTTGAAGGCTCTTCAATAATTTCCATGCTGACTGTGCAGTTATGTCCAGGTTTAGCAAGCATGTCTCCTGCTAACCCAAGTTTATTAAACACTCAAATTGAGACTAGGACTCTTGGTATAGAGAGTTTTCTCATTTAACACTCAAATTGAGACTAGGACTCTTGGTATAGAGAGTCTTGGTATAGAGAGTTTTCTCATTTAACACTCAAATTGAGACTAGGACTCTTGGTATAGAGAGTTTTCTCATCAAACTTCCATGGCATTCACAAGTGCCATACAGATTTATTTAATATTTGCTTAGTTCGTTTATTTATAAAACGTGGATTTAAATATAATTTTTACACTGAAATCGTTACGTGTCGTTTTTTTTTTTAAAAGTGTGTGCATATCTATGTGTTTGTTGTTGTGGTGCAGTGATTGAATTACTCTACTTTCTTAATTACTCTTGAGTCTAGGTAACGACATTAATGAGAGAAATATTTGATTTCAAATACATTAAATAATAGCTTTTGTCTTCATGGTTTTTAAGTTCTTTACAAAGACGGTTGAAAATTCGTTCTTTTACTTTCATTAGTGGATCTTTAAATTAAAAAGTTTATTCAACGAAAAAATGTATACGCTCCACAAATAAACGATCAAGTAATGCTGATAAAAGGTCGAAGACATTAGGAAGAATATAACGATAACGGCTGAACGAAAAAAGTAAATGAAGTCGTAATATGGCGATTGTAAAGCAAATAAAACCGAGGTCGCAAATTTCATGAAATATAAGTGCCATAAAATACATTCATGGGCACTCAGACTTCTTTGAGATGATTTGGGGCCTGGGCGAATGAATGCAGAATGTAATGTTTTATGAGGAGTGATCTATGATATGGGAATGTTGCTCGAGTGTTTATCGTCAACAAGGGTCATTGATAGCTGTCAGGGGTAAAGTGCTTTCAATCGCTTGTCAATGTGTTTACTCATTACAAATGTGGTTTTGCCGTGCACGTTATCGATTATGATCTAATTATAATGACAGCCAAAAGGAATAGGAACGACAACTTTTAATATTTGTCTGCCCATGATTGCCTCCTAGTGGTACATTAGTTAACAATACTTACCACAAACTTAGAGTCACAAATAATATTCGGCTACCAATGTCTTATTTTCGGCTACCAATGTCTTCACTTTATTTAGCTGAAACAGGATAGCCATTCGGTAATCAAAATTTACTTTGTAAGATATCTATCAAGATTCATAAATCACGTCATAATGTTAAAGCAAATATTTTATACAACGATAAAAATTACTTTTTCCGTTCTCATAATCATTTGCTTAAGCTGAAAATATTCCTAACTTTAAAGGTTATTATGTAGTCATATTCTGACATGACGATCATCTGCTTTATGGAAATGAAATGACATATAATGGATGATACTATGCAAAATGAATTTTTTGGAGAAACAAAATAATTATCTTCGATTGGGTCAAAGATGATATTTCAATTAATTTACTATCGATTTGAAGCAAGTTTTCTAATGAACATCAGAGCCGATGACCCATGTCTTTAGTAAATCAGTTAAACAGTAGATCAGCTAAACAGTAGATCAGTTAAAAAGTAGATCAGTTCAACAGTAGATCAGTTAAACAGTAGATCAGTTCAACAGTAGATCAGCTAAACAGTAGATCAGGTAAACAGTAGATCAGCTAAACAGTAGATCAGTTAAAAAGTAGATCAATTAAAAAGTAGATCAGTTAAACAGTAGATCAGCTAAACAGTAGATCAGTTAAACAGTAGATCAGTTAAAAAGTAGATCAGTTAAAAAGTAAATCAATTAAAAAGTAGATCAGTTAAACAGTAGATCAGTTAAAAAGTAAATCAGTTAAACAGTAGATCAGTTCAACAGTAGATCAGTTAAAAAGTAGATCAATTAAAAAGTAAATCAGTTCAACAGTAGATCAGTTAAACAGTAGATCAGTTAAAAAGTAAATAAGTTCAACAGTAGATCAGTTAAACAGTAGATCAGCTCTAGCTACACTTACAGAAACTTCTACAAACTAGTGTAATACTTGAAAGTTTTACTACAAAAAAAAAAAAAAAGCTACGGTTTTCTTTAACTTTAATGAGTCAAGGTGGCTTGCATTTTCAATTTCAATGTTTAAAAACTTAGCTGAGGTGAAATCCAAAGTTGAATTTCTTTGACTCTTCGGATTTTACCGCAGCTAAGTTGTTATTTTTTATATTCGTTTTATTTGTGTATTGTTTGTTCATTGAGGAATGCTCTTTGTCGAAACGTTCGCTGTTTTGTTACGTTATGTCAGGCTAACCCTTACCCTGTTTACGTCTTTTCCATTTACTTTTTTTATAAGCCTGATTGCTGTCACACCCCACTCCCCCACACCCCATTTTGTTATTTCAATGTTTGCTATTCACGGGCAATGGTATCAATGGTAATAAACATATGTGTTCTATCAACACCCTCATGTCTATTGGCAAGAGAGAATATCAAATGTGTCTAAGTGTGTCTAAGTGTCTCTAGGTGTGTCCAAGTGTGTCCATGTGTGTCTAAGTGTGTCTAGGTGTGTCTAAGTGTGTCTAAGTGTGGTTGTGAGTCGTAAAGAGTTTTATGTGTGGCATGTGCGATTTAAAAAAAAAATCGATTTTCAAACGACTTGTTTACTATAAATTTAACGGACAAACTTTGAAAAATTCTGAAATATAATTTTTGAATTCGTATTAAAGGGATTGATATTGTCATAAATTAACTCTTAAAATTAAATATTGGGGAAATATATTTCACGAGTGTAAGTGACAGTGAAATAGATAACCGCTTAGTCTTACAGTGACGGATATAAGGCAGAGCATGTAGGACGGAGAAAATATTACAAGAGCTTAGTTCACTATAATAACCCAGCAGAATGAAAGATGCACCTAGGAAGCTTTAGACACTACTCCAACATTCTTTCACCGTTCGCAGCGTAAAGACCACAAAGTGTTTTGTTGTCTGAATGACAAATTAAATGGAAAAGACGTAAACAAAGTAAGGGTTAGCCGGACAGGACGTAACAAATGGCTGTTTTGTTACGTCCTGTCAGGCTAACCCTTACCTTGTTTACGTCTTTTCCTTTTATTTTTTATAAGCCTAATTGCAGTCTCACCCCTCATTTTGTCTGAATGACAGTTTACAACCCGAGCTGGTACAGAGTCTGCTCACAGAACACGCCCCCAGAGTCACAGCAAGAATCGAAGGGTCGCTGTGAAAAAACCCCAAACACGCGTTACCCAATAGTCTCTGGACGTTTGTAACAATGACAATAATGATCTGCATCAATACAAACAACATGTTTATGCATACTCTAGTGGAACTATATCTCAATCACACAATATGGAACTACTTCCCTATTCCTCAAATCTCCATGCGTTCTCTACTGCTAAAATCATTATGCGCATATATTTAATTTCCACATCCTATTATTTCAATAAGTCAATTCAATAAGACATTTCTTATTTTTTGCAACTTAATTTTAAAAATATCTTTTATTCTAGAACTCTATAATAATACCGTTACAGTAAACATATAAAAATCTCATTCAGTAACTTCGTTATGAAATTTCTAAATTTCTAAATTTATTTGTAAAAACCAAAACACTATAAGTAACTTCACAAAGAATTCTGTAACACGTTCATAAGCACCACATACCCTCGGACGTCTTAACGGATGAGAAAGATTGCAGGAAGGCGCTCCCCGGGAGATTGAGATGAGGACAGTAAACTGTGAGGTTAATCAACGAGGATATGAAGCAAATAATATTTTCTGTTTGATGTCCGACGAGATCCAAGGGGTCGATACTGGACTTAATGGTTTGGGGATGTTATGGCGTATTTCTCTGGGGTTACGAATGTAATTTAATGAGGGACACAAAGATAAGCTGACTACTATAGAAATTAATATGATGATGACTTTGGTTTGTGTGTGTGTGTGTGTCCAGTTCTTATAAATAGCTAAAATAATACTTTATTTTATAGTATAAGCATTTATTTAATATAGTGCCATATTTTGACACGATTTTCCAATAAATTTGATTTTTCTTAAGATTTTTATCTAAGTAATTAAATTGGCAATTATTTTTTATTACACTGTTGTTAAAACTTTAAATTATTCTGAATAATATAAGGAAACATTTCAAATAAAAGATATCAAATTCGTGCATTTATAATGAGCAATTTAAAGCAATGAGACGTCATTTTAAATGTTTTACGTTATTTTCTTTCACTCTGTGTGTGTGTGTGTGTGTGTGTGTGTGTGTGC
>MUZC01000184.1:336335-366873 GCA_002072015.1 Radix auricularia | reverse complement strand
GTCGCTGTTTTGACACAGTCGCTGTTTTGAAGTCGCTGTTATGACTGTCGCTGTTTTGACTGTCGCTGTTTTGAACCCGTGCCGAAAGTTTTATCCAGCCATTGTTACAAAAAAAAATTAACTAAAATATAATAGTTTTTAAAAAATCGCGTTCATCATTCTCATAACCTCCCTTGTCCTAGTTACGTTCCCCCTTTTTATGAGGAGGATGACGGGTTCTTTCATATATCTCTCTACATTCTGGTTGACCATGCTAGTTGACCATGCTAGTTGACCATGCTGGTTGACCATGCTAGTTGACCATGCTGGATGACCATGCTAGTTGACCATGCTGGTTGACCATGCTAGTTGACCATGCTGGTTGACCATGCTAGTTGACCATGCTAGTTGACCATGCTAGTTGACCATGCTAGTTTATCAGGTTAGTTTACCATGGTAGTTGACCATGCTAGTTTATCAGGTTAGTTTACCATGGTAGTTGACCATGCTAGTTGACCATGCTTGTTGACCTTGCTAGTTGACCATGCTAGTTTATCAGGTTAGTTTACCATGGTAGTTGACCATGCTAGTTGACCCTGCTAGTTGACCATGCTAGTTTATCAGGTTAGTTTACCATGGTAGTTGACCATGCTAGTTAACCATGCTAGTTTATCAGGTTAGTTTACCATGGTAGTTAACCATGCTAGTTGACCATGCTAGTTTATCAGGTTAGTTTACCATGGTAGTTGACCATGCTAGTTGATCATGCTAGTTGACCATGCTAGTTGACCATGCTAGTTGACCATGCTAGTTGAACATGCTAGTTGACCATGTTAGTTGACCATGCTAGTTTATCAGGTTAGTTTAACATGGTAGTTGACCATGCTAGTTTATCAGGTTAGTTTACCATGGTAGTTGACCATGCTAGTTGACCATGCTAGTTTATCAGGTTAGTTTACAATGGTAGTTGACCATGCTAGTTGACCATGCTAGTTTATCAGGTTAGTTGACCATGCTAGTTTATCAGGTTAGTTTACCATGGTAGCTGACCATGCTAGTTTATCAGGTTAGTTTACCATGGTAGTTGACCATGCTAGTTGACCATGCTTTTTTATCAGGTTAGTTGACCATGCTAGTTGACCATGCTAGTTGACCATGCTAGTTTATCAGGTTAGTTTACCATGGTAGTTAACCATGCTAGTTGACCATGCTAGTTTATCAGGTTAGTTTAACATGGTAGTTGACCATGCTAGTTGACAATGCTAGTTGACCATGCTAGTTGACCATGCTAGTTGACCATGCTAGTTTATCAGGTTAGTTTACCATGGTAGTTGACCATGCTAGTTGACCATGCTAGTTAATCAGGTTAGTTTACCATGGTAGTTGACCATGCTAGTTTATCAGGTTAGTTTACCATGGTAGTTGACCATGCTAGTTGACCATGCTAGTTTATCTGGTTAGTTTACCATGGTAGTTGACCATGCTAGTTTATCAGGTTAGTTTACCATGGTATTTGACCATGCTAGTTGACCATGCTAGTTTATCAGGTTATTTTACCATGGTAGTTGACCATGCTAGTTTATCAGGTTAGTTTACCATGGTAGGTGACCATGCTAGTTGACCATGCTAGTTTATCAGGTTAGTTTACCATGGTAGTTGACCATGCTAGTTGACCATGCTAGTTTATCAGGTTAGTTTACCATGGTAGTTGACCATGCTAGTTGACCATGCTAGTTTTTCAGGTTAGTTTACCATGGTAGTTGACCATGCTAGTTGACCATGCTAGTTTATCAGGTTAGTTTACCATGGTAGTTGACCATGCTAGTTGACCATGCTAGTTTATCAGGTTAGTTTACCATGGTAGTTGACCATGCTGGTTTATCAGGTTAGTTTACCATGGTAGTTGTCCATGCTAGTTTATCAGGTTCGTTTACCATGGTAGTTTACCATGCTAGTTGATCATGCTAGTTTATCAGGTTAGTTTACCATGCTAGTTGACCATGCTATTTTATCAGGTTAGTTTACCATGCTAGTTGACCATGCTAGTTTATCAGGTTAGTTTACCATGGTAGTTGACCATGCTAGTTTATCAGGTTAGTTTACCATGGTAGTTGACCATGCTAGTTGACCATGCTAGTTTATCAGGTTAGTTTACCATGGTAGTTGACCATGCTAGTTGACCATGCTAGTTTATCAGGTTAGTTTACCATGGTAGTTGATCATGCTAGTTGACCATGCTAGTTTATCAGGTTAGTTTACCATGCTAGTTGACCATGCTAGTTTATCAGGTTAGTTTACCATGGTAGTTGACCATGCTAGTTGACCATGCTATTTTATCAGGTTAGTTTACCATGGTAGTTGACCATGGTAGTTGACCATGCTAGTTTATCAGGTTAGTTTACCATGGTAGTTAACCATGCTAGTTTATCAGGCTAGTTTACCATGCTAGTTTATGAGGCTAGTTTACCATGATAGTTTACCATGCTAAACAAGCTATTGTATTGCAGACTCTATATAGAGCATGTTTCAAAGAACATGCAAAATCACAATGTCATTTTTAAGCTTTTTTCCTAGATTGTAAGCATTTAACCCATATATCTACTGATTTTTTTTTCAATCTTATATAAATAATAAAAAAGAAATGAAACCAGAAACATTTATTTAGTAACGAAATATAATAGGATGTCATTCATAGTAACGACATATAATAGGAAGTCTTTCATATTTTTACCCATACAAAGTGTAATTTTGTTGTTTTTTTGTCCTTCCTCTATTACCAGAGCGTTTGAAGGGACGTAAATATAGGATGGAAATCAATGTGATTAGATTATGAGCTTTTCCCCCTTTGAAACTATGGTCTCGATAAATAATGGTAATTAAAATGATAGGAAATTTAGATGTAATAAAGAAGCAATGAAGAAAACAGGATTATCAACATTAGATTTGGGGGCCGCGGTGGTCGAGTGGCAAGCGCGCTCGACTGTCGTTCCGATAGTCACGAGTTCGAATCCATGGGAAGCCAAGGACCCGCTCCCGGTGCCTAGTGCGCCCCCGAGTCCCACCCAGCTCCAAATGAGTGAAAAGCGGCGGGGCAATGCGTGGAACCCTTAGCCGTGGCATGCGAACGCTGCATCACTTGCCAAATAACAACTGCTGCCTTGCAGATGGTCTTGGCTGACCAAAGGCTATGGAAGCAAATCCAGAAAATACAGCAGGTTGAAGTCGGAGACCACGGGCCAATTGGCGCAAAACTCGTGGCACGCAAAACTCAATATTCAATATTGAGGACGAAGAAGAAGAAGAGAAACATTAGTTTTATATCTATATCTAGTTTATTTTCTGTTTTATTTATGTGTCTCCGTCTTTTATCACTAAATAATTTCACTTAGTAGCCTTCTTTAATTAAACATTAAAAATTCGGTGGAATTATGTAAGGAAGAGAAAAGTAAAGGCTTGTTCATCTCTCCGTATACAAACAGCAACTTGGTACCACGCCTCCATACTCTCAAACTATTTAATTAACGTCTTTTAAATTTACCTTGTGCCTCATTTTTCAAACAAATCTAATTCGTCACTTCTTGAAATGACACAAGCGGGGACTTCAGGATAACTCTTGCTGACATTTAACATTAACTCCCCTATTTGGGGGCTGGGCGCATAATTAAATGATATCTGACAAGCAGGACCAGAAGCAGCAACATCAGCAGCGCAAGAATCCCAACAACATCCAGATGTCAGTCAGATGATGTCGCTCGGCAGAAGATCGATGTGTCATGGCTTGACGATATATTTGGAGGCAGCATATCTGTTCTTCTTTTTTCCACTTCATTTTTCAATGAGACCTACTTTTTCTACCTGTGATAAATTTTGAGGTGGCCCATACATTTTAGTTTATGTGATAGTGCTTAAGTTAGTTTAAAATATCCACCATTCAGTGCTGGAATTACTTTTTGCTATAAATAAAGTTATGGCTTATGGCCTCCACATTCATATTTGGCACTGACATAAAATATTCGGACTTCAAAAGGGCCCCTATGTCACAAGTAGCTTAAGGCCCCTTTAAGTCTAAATCCGTACTGCTAACATTGTTTGTACCACACTGATAGATGTTTGTACCACACTGATAGATGTTTGTACCACACTGATAGATGTTTGTACCACACTGATAGATGTTTGTACCACAGTGATAGATGTTTGTACCACACTGATAGATGTTTGTACCACACTGATAGATGTTTGTATCACACTGATATATGTTTGTACCACACTGATAGATGTTTGTACCACACTGATAGATGTTTGTACCACACTGATATATGTTTGTACCACACTGATAGATGTTTGTACCACACTGATAGATGTTTGTACCACACTGATAAATGTTTGTACCACACTGATAGATGTTTGTACCACACTGATAGATATTTGATAGATGTTTGTACCACACTGATAGATGTTTGTACCACACCGATAGATGTTTGTACCACACTGATAAATGTTTGTCACAGCAATTCAAAAAAAGAAATACCAAATTTATCAATAGATTTTTGATCCACCAGCATCTACTTGGTGATGGAAGAATATCTCAACTAGATGGGTTAACGATCATGTGTTGAAGTATAAAAGGATGAAATGATTCTCATCAACTTTACGTCAAAAATAAGAATTCTGGCTCTGTCTCGGAAATCAGTATAATTAATGAATTGAATTAGAAACAGAAGGTAAAAAGATCCTGAAATCTTTTGCCAGCAAACTTCGCCCGAAAAAAACCAAAACCAGGCAATCTGTAGATTAACATATTTATTTGAATGTTCTCTTGTCGCGATAAAATATTGTTTCGCTTTCAAATTTATTAGTTGACACACGTTCATACGCTGATTAACGAGCTTTATTTAGACAAACATCGTTATTTAAGATTTTGGATTCTCATTTTTGAATTTCATTTAATTATTCAAAAAAGTTAATTAAGGTTGTTAAAAGATAATCGGAAATCCTAAAACGTTTTGAAAGCGATAATGCGTTTTAAATTTCTCAAACCGATGTTCGAATTTAATTCAGTAAGAATTATGAAGTGTGATCCGGCCTTAGCCTAAGCCGGGCCGGATTTGTAAAAACTTCCGGATTTCGGATTTGCCGGAGCCGGAGCTATTTTACATATACATATTTTTATCGGAAAACGTGCAGTTGGATGTGGCCGGATTTATGAAGTAAATTTTTGCCGAGCCGGTTTGTTAAAATGGCCAGATTTCGTTTCGGATTTGCTGGAGCCGGAATCCGGTACACACCTTATTTCTATGTACTCAGCGGTAAAACAATAATCGGATTTACACCCACCGAAGAAGCAATCTATCTCCTTGGTGACTTCTATGCAAGAGTTGGCAGTGAACACATGTCCTGGCCAACTTGCCTCGGTTGTTTTGGAACAGGCAGGCCAAATGAAAATGGGCAGAGATTAATAGAGATGTGCTGCTTACATGGACTTTGTGGAACAAATACCTACTTCAACTGCAAAGCAATCCACCGAGTGTCATGGAGGCATCCCTGCTCTAAACACTGGCACAAATTAGATTTTATAATCACAAGACGCACACAACTGGCCAATGTCCTCCTCATACGCAGCTACCACAGCGCAGACTGCGACACAGATCATTCCTTAGTGGCTAGCAAGGTAAGGTTGATGCCAAAGAAACTGTATCGCAACAAAAACAAGGACAAACCACACATAGGCATCCGCTTCACCAAGATTCCCGAGAGAACAGCAGAATACACCCAAAGGCTACAAGAAGCTCTAGTACAAATGCCACCAGTAGACACTATTGAGTACAAATGGTCACATCTGCGGGACACCATACATGGCTCAGCTATTGTTCTCATTTGGCAAGAGAGAACGCAAAAGTGCAGATTGGTTTGAGGCTTACTGGGAGGAAATTATGCAAGTCACTGTTGCAAAAAGTAAGGCTCTGTTAGCCTATAAATATAGACCATGCCCATAAAGTCTACATTACTTTAAGAGTGGCAAGAAAAATGCCCAGCAGGCAGCTCGCCACTACGCTAACACATACTAGCTCAATCTAAGTTCAAGCATATTGCTGATAGTTGGGTCGATACAAAGGCTATTTAAAACAAGCAACAGTCCCTCTGACCTCCATGTCAGCATCCCTAATGTCAAAATCAGGGGAACTTATCACTGATGGAGACCTACAACTCAATCGGTGGATTGAGCACTACTTGGAATTGTACCCAACAATAAACCATGTATTAACTGCTGCCCTGGACTATATTCTAGACCTGCCGGTCATGGAAGAGCTTGATACCCTACCCACCATACATGAGCTACGTAGAGCTATCGATTGCCTAGCCTGCGGGAAAGCCCCTGGAAATGATGGAATTCCACCAGAAGCTCTCAAATGTGGAAAGGAAGCACTTTTACAGCCTTTGTACGACCTCTTCACTCTGTGCTGGGAACAGGGACAGATACCACAGGAGTTAAAAGATGCCAACATCGTTAAATCGTATAAAAATAAAGAAGACAAGAATGACTTCAATAACTATCGTGGAATCTCTCTCCTCAGTATAGTTGGAAAGGCCTTCGCCCGAGTTGCATTAACACGCCTGCTGCAGGAGAAATGAAAGGAGAAACATATACATCGCATTTGTCGACCTAACTAAGCTTTTGATCTTGTCAGCAGAAGCGGCTTTTTCCAGATTTTAATAAAAATAGGCTGTCCTAGAATTTGCTGAACATTATCAAGCAATTCCACGATGACATGCAGGGCACAGTGTGCTATAACGGTGCCATCTCAGAGGATTTCACAGTAAGTAGTGAAGTAAAGCAAGGCTGCATGCTGGCACCTACTCTATTTGCAATATTCTGCGCCATGCTACTACAGTATGCCTTAAAGGACAACAGTGTGGGGATATACATACACACCAGAGCTGACGGGAGATTATTCAATATTGCCCGGCTTAGAGTCAAGACCAAAGTAAGAAAGATTTTAATGCGTGGGTTCTTATTTGCAGATGATACCGCCTTAATATCTCACACAGCAGACGGACTGCAGAACCTTGTATCCAGCGTCTCCGCTGACTGCAAATAGTTCGGCCTGACCATTAGCATAAAGAAAACCAACATTATGGCACAGGATGCTACCGCCCTCCCCACTATCACCATTGAAGACTGCAACCTGGATGCTGTTGACAGTTTTACATATTAGGAATCTAACCTAACATCTCACCTTCTCACTGGAAGATGAGATAAGTGATAGGATAGGGAAGGCTGCAACTCTTATGGCCAGACTATACCAAAAAGTCTGGTCAAATGCCAAACTCACAGCAAAGACTAAGCTGCAGGTATACCAGGCCTGTGTACTGAGCACGCTCCTCTATGGATGCGAGTCTTGGACCACCTACACCAGGAATGAAAAAAGGCTTCATTGCTTCCAACTCAGACATGAAAGCAGCCAACATTGACATATAAAACTGGGAAAACCTGGCAGATTATAGATTAACGTGGCGGGCTATGGTGAAAGAAGGATCACTAAGAGCAGAGGAGCAAATCAGTGCGGAAGCAGTTGAACAAATAGGAGAAGGAATGCTAGGCAACACTGCCTCACTGCATGCGCGTGTGGGACATGCAGAAGAGAAAACCACTCGAGGATTGGTCTCATTAGCCTTACCAAGAGCTGCAAATAATAAATATAAATCTATATACATACATTTTATCGCATAAACCGGCCAGCCGGATTTGGCTGGATTTATGAGGTAAATTTGTTAAAATGGCCGGATTTCATTTTGGATTTGCCGGAGCCGAAATCCGGTACACCCCTGATTTTTATGGAGTCAGCAGTAAAACGATAATTGGATTTACTTAACCGATAATGATAATCGGTTTGCCGAAAAACAAAACAAAATAAACAACCCGACTATTAATCAAACATACACAAGTAATCCAGTCGTACATGAAAACTGACATCTCAACACGAATTAGATGGTAAAGACCGCAGACACATCGTTACTGCAATAAGCAGTGTGTGTTGAATTTATTTAATTAAGTTAAAAACCATTCCAGCAAGCTTTCCAAACAAAAAAAAAGACATAGAAGCTTCCGCTAGAACGTAATAAAACAACAACAAAAAATTGTGCATAACTTTTACAAAACAATGTTGTAATCGTCGACAATAGCTTCATAATCTATATAATAATGCGCCTCAGCGCGTCCGTCAGTCAGAAGCCCCTATACCACGCAACTCTTGATTACTTTTTTAAAATTGAAAATATAGACGTAAAAATCATAATGATTTTGGGTTTGAGATTAACAGAGGGTGTGGTTTTGCGCGCCGTAAAAAAAAAAACATTAAGTGGCGTCATGAAGCTTTTATTCTATTAATTTATTTGATGTTACTTTTTTATCTTGATTATAATCTGATTGTGTGAATATGCATGTGTGTGAGTGTGTTTATGTTTATGTGTGTATGTGCGTCTGTGTGTGCGTGTGACTGTGTGTTTGTTTTAGTTGTGAAATAACGATTTATTTCATAGATTGCTAAAAGTGAAATTAAATATTGAAAAGACGTTACCACGTAATCTTTTATGTATAGTTAAAATTATGCACTGGATTATGAAAAATTCCGTTAGTGTTATGAACACAAGTTTCTGCCGATGCGATCTGCATGGGTGCTTGAATAAAAGATAACGGGAAATCATTGAATGTGACTTAAAAACTGTTAATGAGAAGAACAATCTCCAATGATTTTTTCAGAGATGGTTTTTACATTATGCTTGATTTTAGAAGAAATGAGCCCTTGCGCCGGGATTTTAAATAATATTATGGTACGTGTATAAGTGTTTATACACTGTTGTAAGAGTGGGGTTAAAAAGCGGAATTGTATTTTTTTTTAAAGAGGAGCAATTTTGTGAACTATTTGAAGGGTGCATTTCATTTCTAGGGTCATGATTTTATAATATCACAGATCCCTGAGTGGCACTATTTCTCAGCCACTGATAATATCCTTTTGGAAAAGTTTAAACTCTTGATTACTTTTTTAAAATTGAAAATATAGACGTAAAAATCATAATGATTTGTGTGTGTGGGGGGAGGGGAGGGGCTATGTGCGAATGTGTGTGTGATTTGGTTATTTTTATGTCTGCTAATGTTGCGCCTCTAACATGACAACCAGTATTTTAAAAAGTAAATGTACAAACAAAAATAATAATAAATTTCTACGGTGTAGATAGAAAGGGGTACATTTTCAGCTCAAACCTTGCGATTTAAGGTGTTTCTTTAAAACAAATTAACTCATACATACCTTAATTTAGCATTAATATTCACATAATTAATATCTGACCCATAAAATAATCCTATTAATTTGACTAAGGCCATGCTAAGCCTAGAAACAAAGTCCTAACGAATGATGAAACATCCATTTTAAAAAATTGGGTACGTTTCTCGAACAATGCGGTTGCATGACATACGCTTTAGGTAAAAAATGTTCTTTAAGGTGTAAATATATCAAGTGTAAAGAAATATCACGGGTATTATTACTTATAAGTAGGATATAGCATAAGAAAGTGCGTGTTATGTCGAAAAAAAAAGCACACTGACAACAACTCATTTTGTGCCAAGCTGTTTTGAGTTTATTAGATGAATAATGTACAACGGGAATAAAGATTGATATAAAGTGAATTGTTACTATTAGAAAAATGCGTGGGAATATAGAATGATTGACATAACATTTATAAGGAGATCAATTTCTCATCATTGTCTTAAAAGCAGCATTGTTCTTATGTTTTTATACAAGTTAAAGGAACATGTGCCTTGATATCAAATAAACCATATTTTCCTCTCTCCCCAAGCCACAATATTCACAAATATTATCTGGCTAAGCATATTCTATTCGTATTGAAGTAATATAATGCTTAGACTATAAATGAAATGTGTGTTTTCTAAGAACCAAAGGAATAATGTGGAAAGATATTGTTTTCATGATTTGATTCACGTGAAAAGAAAGTGAGCCTTGCCAGTTAGATTTTTGTAACTGTTAACGACATTTGTTATCCTGGTAGAGTATATAGCATGCGTTATTAAAGGGGTTCGAGCATGGTGAAAGAAAGTCATCAATCGATCTGAATGAAAGGATGTGGTTGAGCAGGTCAGGGCCCTATAGGGGCTGTAGCTGGAAGGATGTGGTGGAGCAAGCCACGGATGATAATAATGATGCTATATTAAAGCAGATATACCAAAATTGATGGGTAATATTTAAATTAATAATATTGTTATTTTTTTCGACACACATAACGTTGTTTTTATTAAAAATGGGTTCGATTTATCACTACCCTACTTTCCAGATGCGTTTACATTCATTTTAAAGTTGAATTTGAGACCCAAAACCAAAATAAAGTTATTCCTATTGTGCCTACCCCGTAGCGTAGCACGGGTATTTTGCTCGTGTTATATAATATGGAACATCAATGTTTAAGTACAATACTAAATATACAAACAAGTATAATTGTGTGATGAAAACAATAAATTTGATATTTATTTTTTTAAACTAGCAAAATACCCGTGTATCAGTGGAAAATTATGATTTCAGTTTGCGTAATACTCATTCATAAATATTATGGATATACTAAATATATTAACCTCACTGTATTTTCTGTAGACTATGTCTTTCGTGGTCACGCGGAAAAACATTAGTCAACTTTTATATAAGGAAAAAAAACACTATGTTTGGGCCCCGGCCCCTCTTGGAGTGATAACTAACATAATTTTTTATCTTTTACCATAATTGGTGAAATGTAATCAACAACTTCCCAAAGTTTCATGCTTCTACCTACATTTGAAATGGAAAAATTAATGATTTTTATATTTTATATATCTCATTTTAGGAAAAAAATTACTTTTTGACATTTATTGTCGTGAGAGGGTACAAAACAACTTACCAAAGTTTTATGCATTTACCTACACGGAAAATTGGAGTGATGAATAGCCTAAATTTTCAATATAAGAAAAAACTATATTTGGGTCTCGGCCCCAGTAAGTGATAATTTAAATATTTTTCGCCACTCATTAGTTGCAGATGCTCTTTCCATACAGAAGATTATTGCGTCCTGTGCTTATCAATGGTTTGCGTCTAGTCCTGCATTCTTATTGGAGTTTAGGTTGGTAAAGTGTTGGTTTTCCTTGTCTCTTCAGGCAACCCATTCCGTACACGAATTCCGGATGGGAAAAATTAAAATTTGTATGTGTTTGTTCTGAAAACGGAATAAGAAAGTTGTCTATCTGAGGGTTGTATTAAGTTATCTTTGTGTTGTATTTCGAAATTAGAATTAATTGCTTTGTGTATTATTACAAATTTACTCTTGGCTCTTCTATCATCTAATATTTCAAGGTTTAATAATTTAACTAATAGTGTTACTCTTGTCAATATTGAATATTCTCCAGTAATAAATCTTGCCGCTCTATTTTGATTTTATTCTAGTTTATCAATTTTTTCTATGGTGGATGGGTCCCATACAGAAGATGCATATTCTAGTATAGGTCTCACCAGGGTGAAGTAGCATTTTAGTTTTATATCTTTGTTACATTTTTTAAAGTTTCTTTTTATAAAACCTAAGGTTTTGTTTGATCTTTAATAACTTTATTGACATGGGGATTCCATGATAGTTACTCATTTATTAATAGTCTAAAAAGAATGCAGGACTAAACACGAACCATATATAAGCGTAGGGCGCAACAATCTTCTGTTTAGAATGAGCGTCTGTAATAGATAAGATAAATAATATTGCACACTATTGATTTACTTTAGGCTTTAACAAACTTATCTATACTAATAAAGCCAAAGCCCTCACTCACTCATCACTAATTGTCCAACTTCCCGTGTAGGTAGAAGCACTAAACTTTTGGAAGTTGTTGCGTACCCTCTCACTACGAAAATTGGCGAAAAAGAATTTTTAAAATCTTGCTCATGTGGGGCCGGGGGCACAAAAACGTTTTTTTCTTTATATGAGCTATATAAAAATTAAAAATCACCAATTCTCCCATTTCCCGTGTAGGTAGAAGCATGAAACTTTGGACATTTTTTAAGCACACACTCCCAATGGCAAAAACGAATGTCAAAATTCCCTCTCATAGGGAAGGGGGGGGGGTGGCGGCCAAAAACGGTTTTTCCTTATATGAGCTATATAAAAATTGAAAATCAATATTTCTCCTATTTCCCGTACAGGTAGAAGCATGAAACTTTATACATTATTTTAGTACACGTTCCCGACGAAAATTGTCAAAAAAGGATGTTAAAATACCCTCTCATGGGAGGCCGGGGGCCCAATAATATATTTTTTCGTTTTTTTAAAAACAGACTCATCACTAATTCTCCAATTTTCCGTGTAGGTAGAAGCATGAAACTTTGGGAAGTTGCTGGGTACCCTCTTACGACGAAAACTGGCGAAAAATGAATTTTGAATTTCACACTCATGGGGGCCGGGCCCAAAAAACGTTGTTTTTTTTCATATGAGCTATATACAAATTGAAAATCAATAATTCTTCTATTTCTCTTGTAGGTAGAAGCATGAAACTTTGGAAATGTTTGAGTTCATACTTCCTACGATAATTGGCAAAAGAGAATGTTAAATTTTCACTCCTGGGGGCCGGGGCCCCAAAAACAGGTTTTTCCTAATATGAACTGTATAAAAATTGAAAATCACTATTCTTCTATTTCCCGTATGGTAGAAGCATGAAACTGTGGAAAAATTTTAAGTACAATCTCCCGACGAAAGTTAGCGTTAAAGAATTTTGGCAAAAAAGAATGTTAAAATTCCCCCTCATTTGGGGGGTGGGGGTGGGCAGGAGGCCCAAATATAGATATTTTATATTAAAAATAGACTCATCTCTAATTCTCCAACTTTCCGTGTAGGTAGGAGCATGAAACTTTGAAAAAAGTTATTAAGTACCCTCTCACGACGAAAGTTAGCGTTAAAGAATTTTGAAATTTACACTCACGGGGGCCGGGGCCCCCAAAACGTTTTTTTTCTTACATGAGTTTAATTATATAAAAATATCGACTCATTACCAATGCTCCATTTTACCGTGTAGATAAAAACATGAAACTTTTGATAATTGTTGGGTACCCTCTCACGATGAAAATTGGCCTATAGGGATTTTGAAATTCACACTCATGGGGGCCCGGGCCTCAAAGACGTGTTTTTTCCCTTTAAATATGCTATATAAAAAATTGAAAATAACTAATTATCCTAATCCCGAGTGATAAGCGCATGAAACCTTGGTGGGTTGTTTAATACACTTTCACGATGGTAGCAGGTGAAATGATATTTTAAAAATATCCCTTACTGGGGGTCGGGGGCCCGAATGTAGCTTTTTTTTTTACTCACTCACTCATTACTAATTCTCCAGTTTCCCGTGTAGGAGGGAGCATGAAACTTTAGGAAGTTGTTGAGTAATCTCCCGCAAAAGGTAAAAGACGAAACAAATATGTATATTATTAGCTCGCTAGGATCATTGAACGTATGTAATTTTTAACTTTTTGTTTTTCAGACAATATGGTTTAAGTTAATATATTTAGTATATCCATCATGATTCATATTAAAATAAATAGTTGTTTTGAATTGGTGTTCTCAACGCTAACTGAAATCCTAATTTACCGCAGCAAAACGGGGGTAAATTGCTAGTAGAGTGAGTATAAAAACAAAATAAATTTGACAAGCAGAAGTTCTGTACAACTATTATGATGGTGTATGTGTAGTCTTATGCATTTGCTGATGTTTAAAATGTGTAATTTAATAACTCTCTCCCTAACCTAGAACATCTCACTCTCGTTTCGATTACCCATAATTCATATACAGTGTGTGCCTATATAAATTACATGGGTGAAACTTAGAGCGCGAGGCATTTCCACAGAGCTCACCTTAACAAGAATGAATTTACGTTGGTCTTTAAGAATTTAAAGCGTAGGACGCATTAATCCTTTGCATATAAGCTATGTCTGTGAGAGACAAAATGTCCTATTTGTGTCATGCCCATGCTGTGCGGGTAACAAAGTCACTTAAAGAGATTTCTTTAAGTCTGAGAGATAAGGTACGTTACACGACATTTAGTAGGACTTGGAATTCAAGTCTTTGTCAAATGCCATGAGTATAGATTTGGAGTAATTTAAGTGTATGATAAAAAAAACGTAAAAAAAAAAGTTTTTCTACTATAAATCATTTATATACGATGAAAGCTATAAGGATGTGTTCATACGCAGAGCAAAACAATCCGAAAATACAAAATTCTAGTTATATCTCGTAAAACGTGATTAAGATAATGCGCACCGATAGTGAATATATTTTTTAAAAGTAATGTCAATTGTAATGCGAACCTTATTGCGCGACATGAAAGGTTGTTCAACATAATACGCACCACAACACTATCTAAAAAAATTAACATGATACGTAGAGATAAATAAATTAATTTAAAATTTCAATAATTCAATTACTGTCCATCCCATAGATCTGAAATTTTGACACATCAGTTTATCATCGGCATGAAACTGCCTGCAAAATTTCATCTCGCTAGCTTACGAGAAAGGGGGTTAAAAATCGATCCAAAGTTTTTTATGCAAGCAAGCACGCACGCACGCACGGTCGGTTGGTCGCACGGGCTCAGACACCACAAGTTAAAATAAAGAATTTAAAAATGGTTACATCTTTTAAAAAAACAAAAACAATTGAGCTTTACCTTGGAAAATTTAAAATAGGTCAACTTTGATTTGAAGTTATTATTGAAGCTTTTATTATAATTTTTTTTTTTGGTTTGTAGCTGTGTTTAAATAAAGTACAAAGAATAGCTAAGTTTAACAAATTTTGAAAAATTTGGTTTCAAATAAATAAAAAAGCAAAATTATCACGAATTCAATCACATGAAATAAAATATATGTTTGAAAATAGCATTCAATATTACAATAACACACACCCTCTGCATTAATTATTTGTACTTGATCAGAAAGGTTATCATTAGGAAATAATTTACCCCATAAGGGGGGCAATTTATAAATTACTTCACACGATTTGGATGATTTTTCACCCCTCCCTTTTTTGTCTCAAAAACTAAGACCTCCCCTCTAATATGTCACATAGCTTTCCCCCCTTTCCCCATTTAAGCTCTATTGTCTATTTTAAAAAAGCATGTTTCAAATCCCTTTTTTTTCATTTAAGTAGGTATATAGTATAAGGTTGCACTAAAATATCATAACACACGAGAAGCCATGTAAAACTTCATAAAATAAATATTAAGAAATCAAACATTTAGGAGCTTTTATTTATAGTTGCGCATTTTGATGTGACGTCACATGTCTCAAAGACCCCACTCCCTCCTCACAAATGTGTGACCCCCATCCCTCTAGGTTAGTGACATCATTTTTTGATGGCCCCCTAGCTAAAATGTGGATAGAGGTCTTCAATAGATGACAGTCTTCAAGCAGTTTCTCAATTTGCTTGTTTTCTCAATATGACGCCCTCCCCCCCCCCAATCTATTTATTTAAAGCTTTCCTTGTTCCATTATTCCCTGATAGGTCACAGCATAAAGTGCATGTAAACTTTTATTTAAAAAATAGCTGCAAACAAAACTCATTGGTCTAAATTTTAATCATTAAATAATTATAGAATCCAATTAATGACTGTTAGGAATTTCCAATTAATATTGGACAGCAACTTGACAAAACTCTTCAAAATCCATCTTTCATTCAAGCAAATTACAATGGGTTTTTTTTAACTAATGCCAATCAGCATTTTTGATTGTGATAAACAAGTGTCGATTAATCAAATCAAATTATATCAAATAGTTAATATTGCACAGTTATCCAAAATTTTCTCTATAAGCACTTTTTAAATACCTTCATCGTTTCTTTTTTTAAACACACAAATTCTGAATGTATTTAGCAAATGTTGTTTTCTTCACAAATTTGCTTTAATAAGGACACCAAAACTTCTCCTGAAAAAATATTCTAAATCTTCCGCTCAAACCCTTTCTAAAGTATATTCCTGCTGGTTTGTAATGTTACTTCTTTCACATTGTCTACCAGCATCCTGAATCATAATTCCCCAAAAATTCAATTGATTTAATTAACAGTGTGATATTTTCTATTGCTAGCATTCTAACAGTTTAAAAACAACATTTTTAAAAATAAAAAAACATATATAATTTATTGTACATTTTATTCCATTATTTTTTTGTTTTGCCTAAAGAATTTGTTAACATCATCACAATACAGTGCAACTTTTCCAAATAATTTCCCTATATAATATGAATGGCTGAAACAATGGAAATGATGTCACTGAGAAATAAGCTATTGCCCATGTAAAAAGTTTTCAGGATATGATAGAGTTGACATTGAAGTTGAAGACAACAGATTGCTCACAAAGATCAATAATCAAAGCTGGCTATCTGTATATGCATTTAAACACTTTCATTTGGCAGTTTAAATGAGTAAGGTTAATAAATAATATCAGTCAAATTTTATTTCTTAACTAAAGCAAAAGAATAAAAATTGAGTAGAGTATTGACTGGAAATGCATTCTGAAATTTAAAAAAAAATCATGTTAGTAAACCTGACCAGTCCTGTCAGTGTTCATTTATTCTTTAAAAAAAAACAATTTTTTTTATGGAAATGAAAAATTATTCAGCAAAAATGTGATGTCTTTTAAAGAGATAAGATGCAGTACGCTGATAAGTCCACACATAATGATCCATACCAAAACTGATACAACTGGACATTTGTTTAGAAATAACTGCTGCTATTTAATCACCATTTTATTAAGTTTTATGATAAAAAGAAAACAATTTTCAAAATTATTAAAAATGAATAAAAATTGGCTACCCTTAAAAAACTTTAAAATGGGCATTATACTTGCTATATGTTGGCACACATCAATTCTGCTAATGCCTTTGGCTAGCTTGGTATAAAGCATAAAATGTCATAATATTAGAATTTCTATTGACAATTTATTTTATAAAATACATAGTTTTATTCATAAGAGAAAAAATTCAAAAGGTTTGTCTTCACACAATCAATAGAAAATATATCTTTAAAAAAACAACTGCAGTTACATAAGACATGAACTCTGTAGATTTAATGCCAGTATTGTCAGAGTTACATACTGTGTGTACCAAGGAAAGTGCCGAATCCATGGCTAATCATTGAATGATAAACAAGACACCACCACACATTATTCTAATGCTGTTGAGAGAAAAAAAAACATCCAGCAGAATGTCACATTAAAATTGTTTTCAATCACAATTGATAGTCATTTAAGAAAATGATCCCACACACAAGATTTCAATTTCAGACCAATGTTGACAAGATTAACACTGTACACTGAAAGCAGAAAACCAGGTAATAGTAGAAGTAATGAAATAAAAGTAGATGAATTAAAATGTTTCTAAACATATTTTCTAAAAGCCCATATTCATGTTAAATAAGGCAGACAAAAATAATATGTAGAAGAGACGTAATTCCATATTTAGAAAAAATATTTACAGCTTTAAACTTAAAATTAATGTGATTAAGAAGACCAATTTACAATTTTTAAAAAAAAAAAACAAGTTTTAAAAAAAATCGTTCATTTTTAAAAACTAGCAATAGTTTATTTTTTTTCAATGAAAATCTTTTTGGATGCTCAAATTACATCAGTAATGAATACCAATAGAATAGCCCTATACATTAGTGCAAACTGAACATTTTAAATTACTTAAATAGTCTATGATGCTGTGTTGAATATTTCTCTGAATAAAAAGCATAATTACACTTATGTATAATCTCACTATCAGATGCTATCTTTAAATTATTACCATAACCAAGAAGAATTGGTTTTTGGTAGCATTTTCTTTTGACACCTCACATTTTCATTGAAACTTGTACTATAAAAAGTGACCATAAAATTTTAAGAAATTTGAGAAAAAGAAAAATTGAGCTCCATCTTTTATTGTTTTCTGTGATCTGGGCAGTAAATGTATTGTTTGAGCACTTCATGAAAGGCATTTAATTTTTAAAAATATAATTTATGAACATTTTTTAGGAAAAATTGATTTAAAAGATTTTGATCAACATTTTTTTACATTTTGCAAACTGATCACTTTTATTTATAAGCATTGAATTGTGTATCTTGTTTAAAGGTAGATAATCCAAAAAAACTTTATTGAGAGCTGTAACAACTATAAAATCACTTAGATAACTACATTACAAATATGCCTTAAGACAAATTGGAAAATCAATTTATTTTGCTTTTAAAAAAAACATGGACATGAAATACTTTTAACAGATTGTTAAATAAATTTTTAAAAATAATATAAATTACTCAATTTTGTTTTTTAAATGCATTTTTCAGAAAAGTTTTGACAGAGTTAACTGTTTTCTGACAAGTTAACCTTATTCTGACAAGTTAACCAGTTAACGTTATTCTGACAAGTTAACCTAATTCTGACATATGCTATTTGTGACATTTTCAGTGATGTTAGCAAGATGAGGGAAATACGGGGGAGACATCTCTGGAAACTAAATGTGTCTGAAATCAAATTTTCCAAACACTAGTCTCACTATGAAATGCAAAATGAGTCAGCATATTAAAAAACATGTGAGTCATTGCAGCACATAATATATGATCTTATTAAGAGTCTTGTCCTTAGTATAAAATACAGTTCACATATTGGACTTAACTTTACCATGGGTCTTACTAATCAAACAACTCCCCAAGGTTTGGATAGATGTCATAGGAGACTCGGAAACAGTTTCTCCCTGTGTCTGTCTGTGATCCATCTCTTCCCAGTTTATACTTGTGGAAACTACCATCCAAGCATACAGCTAAATATTGGGGAAGAAATCATTCATTTTCTTTGTTATTTTCATTATATATATAATTATGATTCCTTCATGGAGTTGTTACAAAAATACATCTTCATTTTCAGCATATAACTAAATGTATAGACACAAGTATTAAAGAAAGGAAGACTATGCTGGGCAGGACATGTTGAAAGGATGCCAGAATGGAGAGCACCAAAAATTATTTACAGACAGAAACCAGGGGGCAGACGACTAACTGGTCGCCCAAGACTGAGGTGGATCAATGATGTGGAAATGGACATACACCAGCTGGGGGTTCGAGCATGGAGAATGAGAGCCATTGATCAATATGAATGGAAGGATGTGGTGGAGCAGGCCAGGGCCCTAAATGGGTTGTAACGCCACTGATGTTGATGATATTTTAAATATTTTAAAGGTATTCAGGTCAACTCACTTTTTAATTAATTTTTTAAAATGAAAAATGTTGAAACGTATGAAAGACAGTTACATGAAAATATGCTTGGCACAGTGCAGTTCGATTGAGCTAAGTCAGAGGCCTTCCCTGTCAGCAGCGGAGTTAAACAAGGTTGAGTAATCGCACCAACACTCTTCGCAATATTCTTCTCTGTACTTCTTCGATACGCATTCAAGGATAGCAGTGAGAGAATCTGGTTACATACCAGAGCTGATGGGGGACTTTTCAACACTGCCCGCCTCCGAGCCAAGACCAAAACGACGGATGTCCTAATTCGAGAGCTACTATTTGCGGATGATGCGGCACTAACAGCACATACAGAATCTGGTTTGCAACAACTCGTGTCAAGCTTCTCCAATGCCTGCAAAGAATTTGGTCTGCAAATCAGCTTGAAAAAGACAAACATCATGGCCCAAGACACTCGACCTCCTCCTACCATAAATATCGATAATGAAAACTTGGAGGTTGTGGACAGCTTCACCTACTTGGGATCCAAGGTCTCCAATACACTGTCCATTGAAGAAGAAATAAACAGCAGAATTGGCAAGGCAGCCGCAACAATGGCTAAACTAAATAAGCGGGTCTGGCAAAACACCAAACTAACGGAGAAAACCAAACTGGGAGCGAGACATGGACCACTTATACATCACAAGAGCGTAAGCTTAACAGCTTCCATTTGAGATGCTTGCGCAGCATCCTTGGTATTAAATGGCAAGACAAAGTGCCTAATAGTGAGGTCCTATCGCGTGCCAATATCCAAAGCATGTTCTCAATTCTCAATGTTCTTTATTACTTAGTGAAAGACGCCTGAGGTGGCTAGGACATGTCAAAAGAATGAGCCCGGCCGCATCCCGAAGGACCTCCTATATGGTGAACTTGCTTCAGGACAGAGGAAAACAGGTAGCCCACGCTTGCAATTTAAAGATGTCTGTCAAAGGGACATGAAAGCAGCCAAAATACATACAAGTGACTGGGAGTGTAAGGCAGAAGACCGATCTACGTGGCGCACAGTTGTCAAAGAGGGCGTCGTAGTAGCCGAGGAGCGAAGAATGGAGGAGGCTGCAGACAGAAGAGCTAGGAGAAAGGCCAAAACATTTGGAAGCACAGAACTCGTGTGTAAAAACTGTGGCAAAGACTGTTACTCAAGGATAGGACTGCACAGTCACGCGAGGAAATGCAACCCAACCCAACGGTGATGCACCATCGTCTCGCGAGACGGAAGGATGCCGGATTATGAAAGGATTTAATGATTTCCACAGATAACTGTTATATTGCACATGACTTCTTTTCACTTTGATATCAAACTGACTAAAGCCAAACATATACTACAGACTAAATTTGTACTGACCATACATGGCATCCCCGATACCTATCAAACTGACTGGGACGTGGTGGTCGAAAGGTAGCGTGCTCGACTGTCATACTGATGGTCACGAGTTCGAATCCCGCAAAGGCGAGGATTTGTTCCCGGGACCTGAGGAGTCCCCGAGTCACCCAACTCCGAATGGGTACCTAACTAGACAATAGTTAGGTGGCTGGGGTAATTCGTGGAACCCCTATAGCCGTGGCCTGTGACCGCTGCATCACTTGCCAACAGATCATCTCTCATGGTCTGTGGACACAATTATCTTCTGCATAGAAGGAGCGTCTGTATATCTAAGATAAGATAAAGCCAAACATATACTACAGTCTAAATTTGTACTGACCATACATGGCATCCCCGGTACCAAAAGAACACAAGCAGGCACATTCGGCCGTCACCGTGAATGAGGCATAGGATTTGATTTCATTCGGCAGACCAACTAGAGGTTTAAGCCTAAAGACCAATCAAACAGTATTTATTGTTAGTTTAAAAGTTGGCGTGAGAAGTTTCTAAAATGATATGGGAGATAAATTACTTGCAGTGGACAAATGAAATTCTTACGTTGAAACTGGGTTCAAATCAAGATCTTTCAGTGACCATACATGGACTGTACCCTTATCACTGGAACAGGAAAGGTAACTCCCATCTTTGCTGAAGTTTAAACTGCAAGGAAAAAATTATGGGGATTTTAAAACTACAGCGATACCTCGGAATACGTTCTTAATCCATTCCAAATTCTTGGACTTATACCAAACAAGGCGTATACCAAAGATATTTTTCGCATAAGAAATAAAAAGATAATGATTAATCTATTCCCATACATTCATATTATTCATATTATTATTGGCATATTATACATTTCTTTCATTGTGGTTGTATGAAATAATTTAAACGCTGCTTGATACTAATATACATAAATAAAAAGCAAATGGCCATAATTTTTTTTTTTACTGTTATCCAGATCAAAGGCAATTTTTCATCATGCTCTAATGTCCATGATATTTGTTTTGTAATTGATTTCACACCCGTTTGAAAATTATCCAATTTAATAATGTCTTTGTTTTTCACAAACATAGAAATCATCGTCCTCTGTATTGGGTATGCTGCATTTAAGTCCTGTATATGCATGCCACTGTCATCCTTTTCAACAATCTCTTTTTCACCTCCATCCTGATCTTAACCATTTTTTTTTCATTGCTTGACTCCTCACATTAATTTTCTTAGAAACCATGCCTAGTGAATTTAATAAAAAAATTATGAGGAAAACACAAAATCTAGTGAAAAGTCAGTTACTGCACAAGTTGTTTACTGTATGGTAACAATTCTGTACTAACACACAAGAGAGACGTGTGGTGTGATTTCAACAAGTTACGCATGCCTGATGTGTTATATTGACTCATACAAGTTCTAGCACGTATGTGGGTCGTATACCAAGTAAAATGTTTCATGCCCAAATGATGTGTACCAAGCTGGACTTAATCTAAAGCAGACTTTAACGGATGTACCACTGTCCAGAGATAAACCCTAATCAGGTTTAAAATGAATAAAGAATAATTTAAATGAAAAATAACAATAATAATTTTAATAATTATTATTATGTCATGATGTCAACAGAATAAAACTCAAGCAAGGTTGAATTGAAATCAATAAATAATTTCAAGTGTTGAAAATAAGCATTTAAAACAAATATTGAAGAGACTAAGTCTTATTCTGAAAATCAGTAGTTCATCATAAAAATAAAGGTTTTATCTACACATCATTTTTCTAAAATAAAATACAAAATACAATAATTGTGTAATGAAAACAATAAATTTCAGCTTTATTATTTAACTAATACAACAGTACATTACACAATTTGTTTTGTATTTTATTTAAAAACTTTATCTCAGTCCTATTTTATATTATATATTTTTTCTAAAAATGAAATGTTTGAATAATTCAAACTAATGGGTAATTTAAAAAAAATATGATTGAGATATGAATAGCATATACGTCACCAGTAGATATTTGCCTTGTCCAAACCTCTGCGAAGTTTTTTTATTACTTTGCTATGTACATTGTAAAGATGAATATTGGTTCCCTGTAAAACATTCATTTTTTGAAGTTTAACACTAAAAGAAATCTGTTCAAATGATATTGAGGAAAATTTGAAGGATGAGAAAATGGTAAATTAAATTTTTAGGGTCTATTTTGAAGGTTTATTAAACTACACATTAAGAATGACAACCATTCGTAGAGATACTTCAAAGAGCTATTTTGATCAAAATGTTGCTCTCATATTACCTGAGTGGAGGCTGTGGCTATACAGTCCCCAGCAGAGTTGATGGCGGCACATATTATGTCATTGCTGTGTGCTTGGACTATGGAAGGTGGCTTGCTCTGTGATGCTGAATCATCTTTGTCCAGATCCTATTGTAACAAAAACATCATCTGATTAGAATTTTTTTTTAATTAAAAAATACATGGAGGTTGACTTGATAACTTTGATTAAGAATATGTTCATCATATTAGAATTATAAATCTGTGATGGCAAAATTAAGCATATAAAAAAGAAACATACTAAGTTTCTTGTCATTTATTTAAATCAGTTAAAATCAAATTTTTGTATTTGATAATAGGAAACTTGTAGAAACTTATCTTTTTTGTGTGTGTGTTATTTTTATTTTTTTTTTGAGATTCCATATTATTGAGATAAAATTGTCATAAAATGAGTTTATACTTGTATGTCCCCAAATAAGATGATATCAAAGTGAAAGGACATTTATAAGTTTGTCTACAACTTCTTTCATAATAGCTCTGAGATGTTCAAACATGTACATGCCATCGCAAAAAAAAAAAAAAAATGTTTAGCTTTAATTCTAATTTTGCATACACTCATTTAAATTCCTTTTCACATTGCCATTTTTTTCAATAATCAAGAAAGTTTTAATTTTGCAATCATCAACAATTTTGATAGATTTTAATTAGAATAGAGATTGAACTAATAATTTTTTTTTAAACTTAAATGTGCTATTAAAAAAATATTTCAAGTAAATGTTGCTTTTGATTACAAATGAATATCCTTATAATGGTATTATATAGATACACACAAGCCTACACAAAATACAGTAACTTATAATAGAAACTCTGTTCAACTTTTACTTTCACATGGTATCTAATTATTAAAATTAAACCTCTATTTGTATGCTTCCTCTGCTTTTTCTGGAAGGAAAGACAACTTTTCTGGCATGGTGTGCAACAGCACAAACAGCTAAGAAAGGGAAAAAAAGGCAAGCCCGTCACAATGAAACATACCAAGACAGATCTTATTTTAATATAACTAAATAAACTATAATTTCAAAGATATCTAATAATAAACTGAAAACTAGAGACACATATGTATTTAAAAACAAATTAAGACACTACATACCATTTGGATTATCTCTGGAAATTAGCTCTGATAAAGTTTCACCACCAGGAAAAGAGAGTAAAATGACCCTGCTACGAAGGATTACCAGTAATCTGTAATGGAAAGGAACTAACACTCAAATTGTAACAGTGATTTAAACTTGCTATATTAATTTTACTAGGAGTCCTTTACTCACAGTAATTGTTTACTGATAAAGAATTTTATTTTTTAAAGTTTGTATGTTATTAAAACATTTCAACACCTAATGAAAATAACAAGTATAATTATTGATTTTTAAAAAAAATTACATTATATAGTTTTTAAACTACATTTAATACTTAAAATGTTAATTATATTATAATGCCAAATGGTACATTTTAAAATTTTGAATTTGTTAAAAGCATTTCCTGACCTGTCAGTAGTCATTTTAACATCTAGCACTGGTTCCTTTAAAATTACTTTGGATACAGCTGTCTCTTTTTGAAGATCCCATAATATAACTTAACACAGAAATAGTGCATAAATTACTGTCAATCTTCAAATTTACAATGTAACTAAGTTAAGATAATTATAGACTTTTATAAGTTGTACAATATTAGATTTGAACCGTCAAAAATTATATATTAAATTAGAATGACAAAAAAATATGTATTTATAAGTAGAGAATAAACTTAATTAAAGAACAGTTAAAGGGCAAACGTTTTAAGATTTTGGTTTTCTCATGTTTTCTTATGATTCATGATAGTGAATTTCCAATGAAAAAATATACTTTTTTTCATTCTCTTTAAGGAGAATGTGTGTATAACAAGAAAGAAAGAAATCTAACCTGTTCTGTCATCATAGAGTGGACGTGTGCCTCCACTGACAAAGGCAACAATGTTGGACCTGAATCTCATCTCAGCAATCCGAATGCTGCCTATTTTGGAAGCTTCTGCATAAAGAAAGGAAACTGATTAAATATATGACTGAAAATAGTTAGCATAATTAAAACTATTTTTTATTAATTAAAAAAAACAACTAAATATCTAATCAATATTTTCATTATGTTACATATTAAATTGAAGAGCTTAGGGATAAAAGTACTTAAGTCCCAATTTACAAATTATGAGATAATCAAGTTTTAAATAATTTATGGTCTCTTTGACGATAGAATTTTAATTTTTTGGGCTTTGAAAACAGTGGACCTAATAACACTGTATTCTTTTCAATTTTATACAGTAGATTGGTCTAAACTAGATGTTAAATGTCCACTAGTTAGTTTGAATTTGATGAAAATGTGACCTAAGTACTTTCAGCACTAGAGTCTTCAATTTGAGATTCAGTACCATCTTGTGTACCTTGATTCACTTTTATGATAAAATTTCACTATTATATTTCATTTCTATTAAAACTTTCTGAATGAAAATTCTTTGAATTTATTAATACTTATAGGTTTAATTTTTTTAGATTTTTAAATACATCATTATATACATAATAAATTAAAGGTATTTGTTGATATCATGAAAGCAAAACCCACTAACCAATATGATGGGTCTGTACAAGGGGGTCCATATGAAATATTCGTAGGCCATCTTCTGTTGCACAAGTAAAGTACTCTTAAGAAATAACAAAATTAAAAAATGACATCAATGACCGTGCCAATACACATCACGAATAAAAATGAATTATCACAGAGTAACATTTTGTGTATTTGATAGAAATATTGCAAACTAAATAATTCTTAAATCACCTGCTTCCAGGCATGAAATATAATGATATGGTTGAATTATTACTTTAACATAAAAACTTAAAAGAAATCTGGAAAAACATCATTTGTACAGTCCAAGGGAAAAATTTTAAACTAGAATATGAGGTATATAATCAAGACCCACCCTGATCCTGGTTTAATTTGACACTTAAAACACCCCTCCTTGCCATAATATGCATCCCTGTTGTAACCAGTCTTTTTCAGAATATCTTTATTTTCCTGTTAAAAAAAAAGAAAAAGATATGTACAATGTACAAGATATTTACAGGTGTTTGGACCACATATATTTTACTTGTTATGGTATAAAATAAATACATTATATATTTGATGTAGCCTGCCTAAAATATACAAATTAATTTGAGGATATATCAAGTAGCTTCTGCTTAACTAAGTATATGTACTTGGTCTCTTAAAAGACTAATCAGTTAAAATGCAATGAAAGTAATCATGTGGTGTATACTAAAATAAACTCAATTTAATTATGGCTGTTACTGTTACATTATGATTGTGTGTATGATAGCAAGTACGTCTCAAAAGTAAATTTAGATTTAGAATTAGTGTAATTTAATTAAAATTGATATATATTATAGGCAGATCATTGATATGGCATGCTATAAACAGAAGAGATAATTACATGTATGTCATAATAAATTAAACAAACATATCATATCTTTGTAGTTATGCTTTAAGTAATGATAGTGTCAATGCCCTGCTGTCACCCTCTTTTCAGAGTTATGGTAAACTCTACAACTTTGTTATTTAGTGCACACTGAGTCATGTGCAAAGAATTAAGGTGTCAGTTTTACAGTTATTCCCTGTGCATGACTTCAATAACTATGTAATTGTTTTAACAGTTTAAAATTAGATAAAGTATAAAAAATTTAACTTATAATATGCTATATTAAAATTTAGAAGTAAAAATAAACGTATAGGTTCTTAGGCATCAACAGCTTTTACTTCTAATAGTTTTTATTAATTTTACGTCGTTGTTTTTTTATTTGAATGCTCATTTACAAATTAAAAATGTATAAGTAGGTACTTAGCTAAGCTGCACGCGCTGATCGATTTTTCGGATGCGGGAAACAGACTATAAACCTGTGACCCGGTCAATGCCGATAGGTCACAGGGTCATGCGCTTTTATAGCTTTCACTGTCTATACAAGAAACAGACAATGACCCCACTATTGCCTATTGTGTGCAAACGTGGACTGCGATCATTGCGATCTTGAAATTTTTTCCCCAGCTATTGTAGTATAAGCTTTAGATTTATTATTATTGCTGCATTGGTGAAGTTTAGTATGACTTTCAGCAAGCTCAAGCTGAATGATGACAAGACCAAAGCACTCCTCTTTTGCAACAATAAATCATGCAGTACTCTGTCTCTTTCGAAACACAACTTACTTTACTATTACTATTATAGTTTTTTTAGTATAGTACTGTGTCAATAAATACTTCAAAATATCATTTCAATGACATAGATCATTAATTAATAACATGACAAACAATAACAATAGCAATAGTAATAAGTAATAGTATAGTAATAGACAAAGTAATAGTACTAATAGTAATAGTAAAAGTAAAAGACTGTACTGTAATCTGTCTGTAACCAATTAGTCCAATTGTAATTGACAATGATCACAATGACAAAAATAAAAGTGTATAGACTATATAGTATAAGTATAGTATAGTAAATAATGAATACTATATAATATTTAGTATAAGCATTAGACAGTCACTGACAGTGGACTTTTGTAATTGTTAATTGATTGAGTTTAGTTTAGTAACATTAACAGTTTAGCTGAGTTTAGTGTTTTAATAAGTTAGGCTTCTTCTTCTTCTTCTTCTACGTTCTCAAAATCTTTTTTGAAGGAGGATTTAGATCACAAGCCCTATATCCGTGATGTATTGCGCTGTGGCTGTCAATTGGCTCAGTCCACCATACAGTTTATCGTGGAGGGTAGCTTCCTGGGGTCAAATGGCCGCTCGGGTGTGGAGGTACAGAGGGCAGTTTTGCAGCACATGTTCCGCGTTCTCTGCAGCTGTTCCGCAGGGGCACATTTCAGTTTCTCCAATTCGAAGTTTGCGGAACATGTGCTGCCTAAGTTTGTTGTGGCCCGGCATTTGTCTGAATATGATGTTCTGAGATTGGCGGGGGAGTTTAAAGAATGCATCGCCCTCTGGATGGTGGGCTTTCAGCTCGGACCATCTTACTGCTTCACTACTTTTGAGAAACGCCTTTATTTCTTCGGGGTGTAGGGGTTGGTCTGACTGGACCTGTTTGCCTCCAGTTTTTGCCAGGAAGTCCGCTGTGTCATTTCCCTCAAGTTCCACATGGCCTGGAATCCATTGGAGAACAAGTTCTTTTGTTATTTTACTTAAATTCTGTGATTGATTGTTCGAGCTGTTTGGATCCCGGAGAGATTGGAGCACTTTTTTTACATCAGTGAGGAAGACAATTTTGCTGTTTTTGGAGAGCGGATGGGTTGTAAGAATCCCTGCAGCAAGCTCTAGTGCTTTCCTTTCCGCTCTAGTGCTGTCTGAGATGCTTCCTATGGCAGTTGCTTTTTTCAAGGTGTTCTCCATTAGGCCATTTTATGAGGATGCCGGCTCCTCCATTTTTTGTGTTTTTTACTGAAGAGCCATCGGTGTAGACTCTTACCCATGAGTTCTCAGGGTATTGGTCACTGATGTTGTTTTTTACAGTTTCTTTTAGTATATTGGTTGCGTAGTCAGATTTTATTTCAATGTTGCTTAAATTTTCTCTGATTTTTATTGGTGGACTTGGGTCCCAGGGTGGGAAGTGGCTGTGGGGTTGGGTCGCTTCAATTTTGATGTTGTCAATTTTGTGTTTATTTTTTGCATTTTGGGTTTAAGGGGGTGATGTCCTGATGCTTCTAATTTGGTGAATTGAGTTAAGGTTTTTGTTTCTCGACTAACTTCCATAGAGCTTAGGGTAGCTAAATCCTCCATGGTTCTGATTGGGGTAGTTTTCATTGCTCCTGTTATTATTCGTAGCCCTAGGTTTTGAACTTTGTCTATTTTTTGGAGGTTTGATTTGGCTGCTGTGCCCCACACTGAGGCTCCGTATTCAAGGGTAGGTCTTATGTAGCTAGTGTATGTTTTCTTCAGGATGGAGTGGTTTGCACCCCAGTCTGAGCAAGCTAGTTTTTTCATCAGTGCTAGTCTTTGGATTCCCTTTTTTTGAGCATTTTCTACAGGCAGGACGCCACATCTATATTCGTTATCATCCATTTCCTCCATCAATTTTTGAGTATTTGCGTGCCACAAGTTTTGCGTCATTTGGCCTGTGGTCTCCGACTTCAGCCTGCTGTTTTTCTGGATGTGCTTCCCTAGCCTTTGGTCAGCCAAGACCATCTGCAAGGCAGCAGTTTTTTTGTTTTTTTTCGGATGTGGCTAGCGCTACGACAATTTTGTCGTAGCAGCAGACGACCCGGTCGGATGTTGCTAGCGTTACAACATGTCGTAACGCTAGTCATGAAACTAGTGCTACGACATGTCGTAACAGCAGACGATCCGGCAGGGATGTTGCTAGCATTACGACAAGATTGTCGTAACAGCATACGAACCGGTCGGATGTTGCTAGCGTTACGACATGTCGTAGCGCTAGTCAGGAAACTAGTGCTACGACAAACGCAACTTCTGCTACGACTAGTTTTAGTCACTCTTTGCAGTAGACACCTGGAAAGAATTAAATCTTAACAAACTCTTCTTTATATTGTATACGCATATATATTATAATATGACATTTTGTGTGTGCATTAATTCTAAAATCTAAATTTATTTAAATAAATTATTTAAATAGATTTAATTTTAATATAATATTGGTCTACCGATTATTAATATATCAGCCGATTTTGCTATACTATAGTATACTTGTGTAAGTGATGCCGATCCATTAAAATTTAGTATACCGTAAAGCCTAAAGCCGTAAATGAAAAACCTCACTCAAGCAACGATTCGCGCACAATCGCAAGAATGTAGGCCTAAAATAATTCGTTTCGTGTGTGTGCCGTGTGCAGACTTGTCACAGGAAACCATTCCATTCATCTTTCTACCTCATTTTCACTCTATTACTAATACTATTACTATTGAGGAGGGGGGACATAATAAGGTAATAACAACCGCACAGGACTCCTCGTTTACTCGCCTCCCCCCCTATTACTATTAGTACTATTACTTCGTGTTGCTGTTTGTGTCCGTTTTCTCAGCACCCCCCCCTCTCTTTGCACTTTTTATGACGATCAAGTCTGCGGGGTATGATGCACTATGCCTCCTTCGTCTGACAATGGCTTCAAATCATGCTTCCCCCACGTGTTCAGCACTTTTTCGCGATGCCTACAATTCAGAGAATGTTTCAAAAATATCTTCCAAACAATTAAGTAACAGTGATGGTTTATAGTCATTTTTTAAACTCACGCCTCACCTTCTTCGTTGATGATGCCGACTGAGTGTCAACTCACGAATCAAAAGAAGAAAGAAAAAAAATAGTAGTATTAGCATAATTAAATACAGCTTTAGTCGTAACTGTAAGTAAGCACATATCACATTTTTACGACTGTCGTAGCAGCAGACGACCCGGTCGGATGTTGCTAGCGTTACGACATGTCTAAAATCTAAATATTTTTATTTTAACAGATTTATTCAACGTATCTGCTTTTCAGAATAATAACAAAAATTATCAGCATACTCATTATGATTTTTAAAAAAAAAAAAAATAATAAATGAAATTTAAAAAAAAAA
>MUZC01000184.1:313921-334465 GCA_002072015.1 Radix auricularia | reverse complement strand
CCTTTAAAATTCATTAATAAGCTTATCTAGTGATCATGATATTTCATTATGAGAATTATAGTTTAGTATTTAAGTATTAGTATTAGTAATAGCATAATTGAAAATACAGAAAATTGTTTACGACATGTCGTAACGGCAGACAACCCGGGCGGATGTCTTATCTTATCTTAGATATACAGACGCTCCTTCTATGCAGAAGATAATTGCGTCCACAGACCATGAGAGATGATCTGTTGGCAAGTGATGCAGCGGTCACAGGCCACGGCTATGTTGCTGGCGTTACGACATGTCGTAGCACCAGCCATATCCGCGCGGGTTGTCTGCCGTTACTTTGTCGTAGCAGTAGACACTCCGTTTTTTTTCAGAGTTTTCTCTCCTAGATGAATTGCTATCCCTAGCTAACGGTCTCATCTGACCGGGTTTCGAGTTTTAGCGCTCTATGTTCGCTTTTTTGCAGTCATTTCCTTGGGTTTATGAAGTTTATGAGACATTTTTTAAAGAGTTAGTTAGGCTAAATACTAAATACTAATAATACTACTAATAATACTAATTGAAATTGACTAATTGAAATTGATAGTTCCCAGCGCCAGTAATCTTTTTTCATAAGAGTAATACAAACATTGCAAACTACTTACTTTTTTTCTTCTCAGGACGCCAGTAAGCTACATAAAAATTATGCTATTAATTCATGATACATTCATTTAAAATGTAACTGTAGCAAAGACGAGTTCATGTTATTGTTGTTTATTTATTTTTATCCCAGCTACCTAATTACCAAAATATACAAGAATTTCAGACATAGGTTTTGTTTTTAAAATTTATTTAGAAAATTTTGATTATACATTTCTCCTAATAATAATGATACATTTTGATATAAATGAATATACGATTTTAATAATTAACCCAATACAAAATTAAATAAGCTATTAAATTTGTTAAAAGAATTTACTAAAACAAATATATTTAATTTTAATGGCATTCTCATTCATTATTATAGTATTTATAGTTATACAATTTTATGTGAAGATTTTAAATTTTGATAGAAACGCAATATCATGACTGAAAATTTAAGAAAAAAAACAACAAAATAATTCTTTAAAAGCAATGAATAATCTATTTTTAAACTGAAATGTGATTATTATTATTCGAGAAAAATATTACATTTTAAAATCTTTATAGATTGGTAATTAAAGTATCCTCTGTTGGAAAATAAAAATGGCGACTTCCAAAGGTGCCAATACGTACAACAGACAAAATTGGGAAGATGCCGTATGTATAAATGCATATATTTTCTATCGTAGTTTGTATAATTTAATTTTTTTAACCTCTGAAATGGCAAAAAATATGTTTTCTTCAAATATTTTGATTTTATGGAGTAAATGATACCTAATTCCGATAAACCATGAATCATGAATAACTTGGACTTGGACTTGGGGAAAAAAAAGTGCAATAAAAAGCAAGATGAACTGGGCTAATGGTACGGCTATTTATTCCTAAAACAACTATACTATAAATAATACGGTAATACGGTAATCATGGATTTTAACATCAATGATTAATCGGAGTGTCTACAGTCTACTGCTACGACAAAGTTAACTCTTTCGCTGCGGAATATTTTTTACGAAAAAATGTACATTATTTTCAAAAGTAAAAAAAAAAGTGAGAGGTTGGGTTTTCAACAAAAATATTTAAAATATTATTTTTAGGCTTATAGGGATAAATTTGGTATCAAATGAAAGGTAGTTAAATGGACTATGCGTTTTTGAACTTGTTTCTTTTGTTTAAATAAAAAAACTAACATAAAAGAAACTAAAAGTGTAAAAATATGATAACAAAAATCACTAAATTCAGGGAAAAAAAATTTTCAGAAGGCAAATTTATGTTAGTGCTCCATAATATCATTAAAATGTAATGGCAAAAATCAAATATGTAACACAAATAGGCATTTTTATGTTTATAATTGTACAAAAGAACCACAAAAATTAATTTAAATTATGTCTCATATTTTATAATGTAGCTAAAGACAGCTTGGGTAGCCTTAGCAACAGTTTTGATCAACAAAAAAACAGTGAAGAAAATTAATAAAATAATGCTTCAAATGATAGCAAATACACCTCCCCTTCGTTCATAAACAAGGAAGTACCACTCTTCTTTGTTAGAGTCTAATTTAAAAATAGCTTTTAAAAAGTTTAACCGAGAAATAGCAAAGAAACAAACATGATAGTGAAACAACGCACAGTGCGTTGGTCCGTGCTTTTGAGCAAGGCGGATGAACGCAGTGTGCGTTGTTCCGCATTAAAAGAGTTAAGTAACGGCAGACAACCCGCGCGGATGTGGCTGGTGCTACGACATGTTGTAACGCCAGCAACATCCGCCCGGGTTGTCTGCCGTTACGACAAGTTACGACATGTCGTAAACAATTTTCTGTATTTCAATTATGCTATTACTAATACTGAAATACTAAACTATAATTCTCATAATGAAATATCATGATCATGAGCTTATTAATGAATTTTAAAGGATTAAAAAAAATCTAGATTGAGCCATTAAATGAAAAACAGTTATATATTTAAAAAATTACACTTTCTCGGCAGCTTCGCTAGATCAAATGATAGTACGGTTGCTTCGGAAATGATATAATACAATTGGTAGCGGGATTGAATCCCGCTGCCGTCATGGTTTTTTTTTAATTTTCATTTATTATTATTATTTTTTAAAAATCATAATGAGTATGCTGATAATTTTTGTTATTATTCTGAAAAGCAGATAAGTTGAATAAATCTATTCAAATAAAAATATTTAGATTTTAGACATGTAGTAACGCTAGCAACATCCGACCGGGTCATCTGCTGCTACGACAGTCGTAAAAATGTGATATGTGCTTTCTTACAGTTACGACTAAAGCTGTATTTAATTATGCTAATACTACTATTTTTTTTTACTTCTTTTGATTCGTGAGTTGACACTCAGTCGGCATCATCAACGAAGAAGGTGAGGCGTGAGTTTAAAAAATGACAATAAACCATCACTGTTACTTAATTGTTTGGGGGGGGGTGCTGAGAAAACGGACACAAACAGCAGCACGAAGTAATAGTACTAATAGTAATAGGGGGGAAAAAAGGCGAGTAAACGAGGAGTCCTGTGCGGTTGTTATTACCTGCCCCCCCCCTCCTCAATAGTAATAGTATTAGTAATAGAGTGAAAATGAGGTAAAAGGATGAATGGAATGGTTTCCTGTGACAAGTCTGCACACGGCACATTTTATTATTCCACACGAAACGAATTATTTTAGGCCTACATTCTTGCGATTGTGCGCGAATCGTTGCTTGAGGATTTTCATTTACGGCTATAGGCTTTACGGTATACTAAATTTTAATTTATCGGCATCAATTACACAAGTATACTATAGTATAGCATAATCGGCTGATATATTTATATTCAGTAGACCAATATTATAATAAAATTAAATCTATTTAAATAATTTATTTAAATAAATTGAGATTTTAGAATTAATGCACACACAAATAATGTCGTATTATAATATATATGCGTATAAATATAAAGAAGAGTTTGTTAAGATTTAATTCTTTCCAGGTGTCTACTGCAAAGAGTGACTAAAACTAGTCGTAGCAGAAGTTGCGTATGTCGTAGCACTAGTTTCCTGACTAGCGCTACGACTTGTCGTAACGCTAGCAACATCCGACCGGTTCGTCTGCTGTTACGACAATCTTGTCGTAACGCTAGCAACATCCCGCCAGATCGCCTGCTGTTACGACATGTCGTAGCACTAGTTTCCTGACTAGCGTTACGACATGTTGTAACGCTAGCAACATCCGACCGGGTCGTCTGCTGCTACGACAAAATTGTCGTAGCGCTAGCCACATCCATGATTAATAATCAATTACTGTTTACTTTGCTGCCTGTCTTACTTACTGTCTCAGTGTCTTCTAAATACTTCTATAGTTACGATAGTTTATTTTTCTTTCCTTTCTGTCACACTTGCAGTCAGTGGCTATTGAGACGCTAAGGTCTTAATAGCCCACAGGCTATTGCGACGCAAAAAAAATAAGACAATGAAAATTAAGGCTGAAGTGAAGTATGTCGACCGTGACATCACGATGCTACCACTACCGGTTGCTGGAAAAGAGAGTTCTATAAATTCTAAAGGATTATCAAAAATGGAAGGTTTTAGGGTTTGGGTTAGGTATAGCTTTAGAAATTTCGGAAAATTGAAGGTTTTAGGGTTTGGGTTAGGTATAGCTATAGAATTTTAATTTTAAAGCTTTTTAAAGGACGTGCTATAACAACAAAGCAGACCGCCATGACCGTGACATCACGGTCGACATACTTCGCTTTTACCAAAATTATGTAGTCGTCCTTGACCGACATCACGCGCCATCTCTTGTGTGTGATGCTGATCAACTCGCGTATTAACTCTTAAAGCCCCATAAGGTTTTTGGAAAACTTCCGCCTCAGTCCCGTAAGGATTTCCCGTATTACGATCAACCGGTTATGAAATTAAAAAATTTGCGTAAAATCCATTTATAATATTATTGTCATACTGACTTCATTTTTAAGGCTAAGAATGGCTATTTTACGCATCCAAAAGACCGTACTGAGTTTGAAACAATATTTACCTGTGGTTTAGAACTATTATTTTAGTAATGAAGTATAACGAAAACGTATCTTCGAAAAAAAAAACCGTTAAAACTACCAAAAAACATCGCGAATCGAGCGTTAACACTAGTGCCGGCAAAGGCCGCCATTGCCGGAAGTCAAATACATCGGTTTTCAAGCATTGAAGAGTTTTTACTTTCCGAGATCTCATTTCTAACGAGATTTGTATCTAGGGACGCATTACGACGCTTTAGGGATAGCGGGAAGAGACGCATTACGACGCTTTGCGACTTTAAGAGTTAAAATTAATAATATAATAAAATTATAAAGCTACGGAGTAAGCGATGATAAAATGGAATTTATTTAAAAAACATATTATTTTTCAATCGTCAACTCGCCAGAATAATTGAATTTTGCGACGCACACGTTCCCCCTCCCCGTTTTTTTTCTGTTCAAATAGGGTTAGAGCTACACTCGGCGTACTATTAATGTGGTAATCAAATGCCTTTGACTGGCAGAAAAACTGTCACTAAAAGACCGAACTCGAATTTGTGGGCCGATTAATTGCCCGGTATCTTTGCTACGTCTTTCAAATACCTCTCGTAATATAGGTACATGTAGGTACATGTACTTCACTAAGTGGCGTGCGCCGATAAGTTTTTGAATGCCTGAAACAGACTATAAACCAGTGATCAGAAAATGCGGATAGGTCACGGGGTCATATGCTTTTATAGCTTTCTTTGTCTTTATAAGAAACAGACTATAATTAATATAAATAGAAACAGCCTCGGCCTTGACCGTTGTTGACTGTGTTAGCTCTCATACAGTCACAGTGCCTCGACAACTAACCAGCTGGATCTTGGTATCGCTTTTACTCACCCTGACAAAGCGAGAGGCGCGAGGCGCGTTACCGCTTGTGTTGTTTTTTTCACTAAGCTATCGCTAGGTTTTTTTGGTTGTTGTTTTTTTTTTTTTTTTCGGTTACACGGCCCTACGGTCCTGAATAAAGATGACCGGTCCTGGTCTGAGGACCAGTTAGCCGGTTAATCGTTAACAAGCTTAGAATACAACATAGTGAAAAAAGTGATTTTGAGGTCTTAGAAAGAAAAAAAATCATAACTTTTGAACCACTCTGGATAAAAAGATGATTTTTATATTTTTGATTATCATCAAACAATTTCTATATAGCTGTATTTCTTTTATATTTTAAAATTAATTTGAAATTTTTATCCCTTTGCCTAAACTTAAATAAGTTATTTAACTAATTTTTATTGCTAACTACATTTTAAAAATAATTCAATTAAAAAAAATCAATGGCCTTTTTTTTATTACTTTCCTTTAAATTTTCAGTTTAATGACGTCATGCATCTTTACTTTTAGATTTAACAAAAAATAAAATAAATAAATATCCCTTACAGACCATGAAGGTCCATGGGAGCAAGTGAAGTAGCGCTCACAAGTTTCATTGACCACTAACGAGCATGGGATTGTGTGGTTAGCACAATGCCCCGGGGGCCTTGGCAGTACTACGGCTCAAAATCGCGACTCGAGTTCTTGCAGTGGTTCGGTAGTCCAGCTCGCTACAGCTTAGACCACCGCGCCCCCACAAGATTTAACAAAATTATCGATTAATTATTCTGTAACTTTCAAAAGTTAACGATTAAATTTAATTTAATCGATAACAGCCCAGTATTAGCATATAAATTAGACATTTTTAGCGCATTTTCGAGAAGTCGAATGCGCTATTGCACCCGTTTTGTCCGTCTGTCATCACCCTAGATCTCAGCAACCATAAGTCCTAGACCCATGATGTATATATGTTTTTTGTATGTCCTGACCTGCCATTTGTGCATCAACACTCAGTTACTCGATCCGTTAAAAAACCCCGTTAAAACTACCAAAAAACATTGCGAATCGAGAGATAACACTGGCGCAGGCAACGGCTGCCATTGCCGGAAGTCGAATACATCGTTTTTCAAGCATTGAAGAGTTTTTAGTTTCTGTTTTTTTGTTGTTGACGTCATTAGAATATGTGTAAAAGTTTAGAGAGTTTTACGTCATAATTTGTGGTGACTTCAATTAAGATCTTAGCGGCCCAGGGGCAGAAATTGAAAACTTTTTCGAAACAAACTTCAACATTCAACTACTTTCAACAAGATTGGCAACCACGATCTATCAAACAACAATTGACGGAGTATTTGGGCGATTAGCTGATTACAATTTAGAATGTTTCATTTATGAGTCCTATTTCAGTGACCACAAACCACTTGTAGTTAGATTAAAGAGAAAATAAAAAAAATTAAATGTAAAGAAATGACTTTTAAATAAAAAAAATTTCAAGTATATTCATTACACAAGAAAATTCATAAAAATTTGTCTAAAATCTAAACACAATTACTGATAACTACATAATGCTGATATCTAACATAAGTACTGATACATAATACGAAAATGCGCTAACACGTCCTGAGTCCAAAAAGGGACCAGGCTTAACATGATTTTTTTTCAATGTGACCAGCCACTAGAAGGCGCATGCACAGATGAGGCGTGCTGATAATGCTCAGTGTTATTCTCACAGCCAAAATGATGGGGATAATCACTTTGTTATACTTATCATGATTAATTCTTTAGAAACAATTTATCCATTACATAGATAAATCTACAATTTTGTAAAGGGTGTAATTTATATAGAATTTATTTGTCAACACTATAAATAATTGTTTAGCAAAGGGTATAATTAATTAGTCCTACATACTGCCCTAACTTAGATGTGACAGAGGATGTTGGGGTTAAGACCATGTTAAAAGATGATAACAAATAAATGGGATAAAAAGGTTTTCATGAAAGAATGTAATAATTACCGGTAATTTTCTTTTAAAAATAGGGTACCTGTAAATTTGAGATTTTTCGAACTGTGCTTTTTGCTCATAACAAAAGTGGGTAACAATGCATGGGATAAAATTTTAGTGTTTAAAATTTAAGCAAAACATACTTCAAAAAATAATCAGTCTAAAAAAAAATTACAAAGTTTATTTTGGTTTTAAAATTTAATGTAAATTCAGGTGAATCCTTTATTTACTTAAAGTGAATTTTTTACTTTAGTTTTTAAATTCGAAGAGTTAAAAATATGCTTAAACGGTTTTATACCATTACTAAATATAAACTAGTGTAAAGATGGTGAAATAATTTTTATTAATATAAATATTTTTCAGGAGTTTCCAATATTGTGTCAGACATGCTTGGGAGACAATCCTTACATTCGCATGGTAAGCTATATTAAGAAGATAAATGCCAATTTTTATTAACCTCTATATTTTAGTCATGGATCATCGTCATCAGGTGTTGACCAGATATGAGCGATCACTATGCCATTTCTCTTAGTTGCTAGCTGTTTTTAGGAAGTATTTATATTGCTTTCACTCTTGTTTGTGGGACATTCATTCATGCTCTCCATGTATGTTATTCTCTGTCTTCCTGTTTTTCTTCTCATAAAAATCTCTCTATCTTCCCACATATAGCTAGTTTTTCTATTCCATTTTTCCTATGTGTCCTAGGAATTTGTCTCTGTCTTATAGTTTTGATGAGTGATCATGTAGCACATGCTGTTGTTAGCACCACAGCATTTGTTTCCTTGTTAGTCCATAATATTCTCATCATTCTTAGAAAACCATATTTCTACTGTCTCCAATATTTTTTATTATTTTTGTTTAACACTCACACCCATATAGGAAAAACAAAAATATTCCTTCTAAATGCCATTTGGTACATATTTTGGGATTTCTGTTTTTTATTTGTGTATTGTATGTTCGTTGAAAAAGGCTCTTTGCCGAAACGTTCGCTGTTTTGTTACGTCCGATCAGGCTAACCCTTACCTTGTTTACGTCTTTTCCATTTAATTGTTTTTGATGACACTGCTTATTCTGATGAAACTGTCTTTAGATGTTGCCATTCTTTCCTATATTTCTTTGTTGCATTTGCCTTCCTGAGTTATTGTATAGCCTTGATATTGAAAAGAACTAGCTGGCTTGATGGTTTACCCTTCACTAGATAGCATCTTGGAAGCCTCTTAAAGATTACTATTAATTTGGCTTTACTGAGAATGACCGTTAGTACTTTCAGTTGGCTCTCTTAGATACCAAATTATTTTTGGATATCAAATCTACATAAAAACAAGAAAATATATGTGAAAAGTAATAATAAAAATTAATTCTGGCACAAGCCAACAACAGTTTCAATAATTTCTGCTGTCTGATGTAACTGTAAATCATTTGTTTCATCATTAACATTTTCAGATATATTGAGTTTTTTAAAAGATGTTTAGTTATATTTTCTAGCCTAATTTACTATAATCTGCCTTAGTAGCATTCCTTATTTACTCAACAGATGAAAGAAAAGTATGGCAAGGAATGTAAAATTTGTGCACGTCCATTTACTGTGTTCAAATGGTGCCCAGGAGCAAGGATGCGTTTCAAGAAGACTGAAGTATGTCAAACTTGCAGCAAAATGAAAAATGTCTGTCAGACCTGTCTTCTTGATTTAGAATATGGTGAGTATAAAGGAAATATAATTGCTACACGTAATCTTTAAAATAAATTCCTAGCACAAATATCATTTAACATCAACAATGCTTAGTTTGTTTAGTTTGTTCTTTAAATAGACAGCAATTCCTCTGGTTCAGTCACAAACAATCCAAACTGGCTTTTCAGGTTTATGTATAATGATGGCTTTTTATACTTCTTTTGCTAACTAAAAATATTTTCTGTATTTTTTGTTACCCAGGTCTCCCTGTACAAGTGAGAGATGCGGCTCTCAAATTACAAGAAAACATGCCAAAATCTGATGTAAATAAGGAATATTATACACAAAACGTAGAAAGAGAGGTAATTAGAAGGTCTTAAAAAGCTACAATAATGAAATATTTTTACTTTTTTTAGGTATTTTATAATATATAAGAGAGTTTGTAATATTGTTCTTTTTTTCTGTTCCTAGATGGCTTTTCACCCAAGGTAGTTCTATTTTGATGATATCAGTTACTTTTACTTTAGAGCACTATATTTTGTTACAAATTTTCATCATAAACTCCCTTTTCATCTACTAAGCAACATAATTATTTAATGAGAAATGTGAAAAATATGATAATATGTATGTTTGTTAATTTTTTATTTGTTAGTTAATCTTTAATAACCTTTTTTTCATAGATTGCTAATAGTGATGGCATTTCACCTGTTGGAGCCCTTGCGGGAAAAGCTCAAACACCTAGTGATATGCTACTAAAGTTGGCTAGAACAACACCATACTATACAAGAAATCGGCCTCATATCTGTTCCTTCTGGGTGAAAGGAGAGTGTCGTAGAGGACAAGAGTGTCCTTACAGGTTAAGATAATTATCTCTACTAGCAAAACATGTGGGCAAATTAGTTGACTGCTACCAATTTTTAAAATTATCAGACCGGGCTTCACAGCTTTGAAAACACATTTTAACTTTAAGTTGTGGTGATATATATTTAATTAAGGAGACGAGCTTTAGCTCTTAATGTGCTAAGGCATGATAATGCACGCCTGGCCTCTATTGACAAAGCGTAATAAAGTGCACCTCGTTTGTACTCTCCTTAGAAACGAAATCACAAAAAATAAAAACTCTTCAGTGCGTAAAAAAAGAAATATTTGACTTTTTGGAAATGGCATAGATTGCCTTCGCTTGTGTTTATGCTTGGTTTTTACGTGTTTTTTTTTTGGTAAAAATAATAGGACTTAACTACTGGTTTTAAACTCAGGACGGTCTTTTAGATACGTAAAATAACCATTCTTATCCTAAAATTGAAGTCAGTATAACAAAAATTTTATAAATACATTTTCAGCAATTATTTCATAACCAGTTGATTGCAGGTCACGAAATTCTTACGGGACTGAGGCAGAAGTTTTTCAAAAACTTTATGGCACATTAAGAGTTACATGATACCTCTGTTTAGGAAATTATGTTGGTAGAAAGTTGAAATAAAAATTGTTTAAAATAAATAATTGAAAGAAGTAGTCTTTACTTGTGCTGATTCCAATAAGTCAAATCATTCATCAAGTATTGCATATCTTTTCATCTAAAGGCACGAGAAACCTACAGACCCTGACGACCCACTGGCAGATCAAAATATTAAGGACAGATTTTATGGTATGAATGATCCTGTTGCCAGTAAGCTTCTGAATCGTTACAATAGTTTGCCCAAGTTGGAGCCACCCGAAGACAGAACTGTGACTACTTTATATGTTGGCAACTTAGGTGATAAAGTTGGAGAAAAGGACTTAAGGTAAGTAGTTGAGTTGAGCCTTCTCGTTCATGAGGGACATCCACCGATCATCGTCGGCGTCTGCACTTCCTCCTAGGACATAGGCCACCTACTAGAGGCCTCCAGGCATCTCTATGCTGGACCAGTTTCTCCAGGATCTTCCATTCATGGCCAATTCTCTTGATGCCTGCCTCCAATTCTTGGCGCCAAGTGTTTCTTGGACGGCCTCTTTTCCGTATACCCTGTGGGTTCCATTTCAGGGCTTGTCTTGTTGTATTAGAAGCAAGTTTTCTTAGTGTATGACTGATCCACCTCCACCACTTCTGAAGGATCTCTTCCTCAATGGGCTTCTGTTTTGTCTGCTGCCACAGTTCTTTGTTACTGATATTGTCTGGTCAGTGAATTCTGAGAATCCTTCTTAGAAAATTGTTGATAAAGGACTCGATTCTGGTCAGGTTTACGGCAGTTGTTCTCCATGTCTCGGCTGCATATAGCAGCACAGGTTTCACCATTGCATTAAAAATCCTTACTTTTAACTTGCTGCTTTGGTTGTTGGAGACCCAAACATTCTTGAGTTGCTTGAAGGCTGCTCTTGCTTTTCCGATCCTTATTTAGTCATCAGCATCTGTACCACCTTGTGACATATTTACATTAATAATTTTCAAAATTCTCTCTATCATTCATCATCATCAGTGGCACTACAGCCCACGTGGGGCCCTGGCCTGCTCTACCACATCCTTCTATTGGATTGATCCATGGCTTTTCTTCTCCATGCTCGAACCCCTAGCTAGCTGGTGTAGGTCCATTTCCACATCATAGATCCACCTAAGTCTTGGGCGACCAGTGAGTCATCTGCCCACTAGAATCTTTCTGTATATAATTTTTGGTGCTCTACATTCTGGCATGGTTTCAAGCCGCGGTACTGGCAAAAGCCCCTGGGGCATTGTGTGAACCACATGATCCCCTGCTCTTTAGTGGTTAATGAATTTGTGAACGCTACTTCACTTCCCCCATAGGCTTTCATGGTCTGTAAAGGGGAATCATTATTATTATTACATTCTGGCATCCTTTCAGCATGTACTGCCCAGCGTAGTCTTTCTTTTTTAATACTTGTGACTATAGATGGGTCTTTGTACAGATGGTTAAGTTCTTAGTACGAATTCTTTAGATATCATTTTCTATCACCTGGCCATATATTTTTTGGAGGGTTTTCCCCTCCCAAGTGTTTAGCAGGTTCTTGGCCTTTCTGGTCAGGGTCCAATTCTCTCTAGCGTACACTTCTACCGGCCCTATATTAGTGGTGTATATTATTTTCTTTGTTCCCTTTGAGAGGTTTTTGCTTCTTAGAAGTTTTTGTATGCTGAAGTAGGAGCGGTTGCCTGCTGTTAACCTTTCTTTCACCTCCGAAATTATCTCATTGTGTTCGTTTATAGTTGTCCCTAGATATTTGAAATTAGCAACTCTCTCAAATTCATGTTTGTTTATAATGATGTTATCATCAGTATGGGTGCTTCTCTCTCTGTCATTAGTTTTTCTAAATTTGTATTTATTGTCATATATTAAATGCTGTAAAATATAATTATAATTTCTAAAAATATTGTTATAAAAATGTTCCATTTAGTCAATAGTTTTATTTTTTCTACAGGGACTATTTCTACCAATTTGGAGAAATTCGTTCTATAAACTTGGCCAAGCAGCAGTGCGCCTTTGTCCAGTTTACCACCAGAGCTGCTGCTGAGGCAGCATCAGAAAAGGCTTTCAATAAGCTAATCTTGAATGGACGACGGCTTAATATTAAGTGGGGTAGATCACAGGGGCAGCAGGCTGTTCAAGGCAAGAAAGAAGAAACCTTGGCTTTGACTTCCTTAGAGCCAGTTCCAGGGTTGCCACAAGGTGGGCATTTTACACTTTTAAAGCTATTGTCTTTTTTTTATATATAATATATATATATATGGTAGTCAACAGACAACTTGTGCATGGCATTGATCAGAAAATTTCAATAGAGGTTTTTAAAAAAAGATCATTATCTTCAGCAAATGCTATAATTAAAAATTTTCATTTGTACTTTTAAAAAAAAAAAATGTATTTATCAAAAGGTGTGTTATACAAATATTTCATTTAAGCATATCGATCATTCTGAGTTATTTAAATTTTTTCTAAATGCACCTAATTTTAAACTGTATATTGTAGCTCTTCCTATGCCACCTGAAGAACTGACCAACAACTACTTCAACCTGGGTGGGCCTGGTCCCGGTGGACTACCTCCATTTGGTATGCCGAGAGGTCCCTTAAGAGGCGGACCCAGATTCCCACACATGATGAGAGGTCCTCCACCAATGCCCTTCGGAGGCATGCCCCGAGGTCCACCACCACCTGGTATGGTACCTTGTTTCTTTAAGCTTTAATTTCATTTGAGCAGGCCTAACATTGCCATTCTAGTAGCTGCTTGTGTCCTTACTGACGGAATTCCTGGATTCTGTTAGAGAAAATGTTCATAACTTTTGTGTATCTTTTAATTACAAAAGATCTTCGCATTCTTACTTAAATAAGTTTCATATAAAATAATTAATTTTTTAGCTTGGTTATTTTATTTCTTTAACAAGTTCAGGTGAGAGTTTATCCAAAAAAAAATAATGCCACATATATTCTTTGACTTAGTTGGGAAGGAAAACTCTTTAAGGACATTCATATAAATCATCCAAATTTAATGATGTAAGGTATGTTGTTTTATACTTCAAACAATTTTGTATTCCTATTTAAAGTATTTTGTAAATTAAAACAATTACAGTCGAAACCGCTTAAGTCGACGGCGTCGGGGAATGAAAAATGGCATCGACATAACCGATGATCGAGTTAAAGCGAAAACCAATATGGCGGCAAAATATTAACATGCGCTTGAAATTTCTATATGTACGTGATGTGCGTTAATTAGTGATGGGACGATTAATCAGAATCGTATCGGAATGTCGGGACCCTATTTCTTCACGCTTTCTTAAGGTTGTTAAGACCGTTCGTTTTTAAAGACCGTTTAAGTTTAAATATAACGCCGTTTTGCGGTGATTCCCAGATTGAGCGATACTGTGCCTTCGAAGCGACTTGCTTGATTTTCCTTACAAGCTACACAAATAAGTAGCCTACACATCCCCTCATTGTCCCCGAACCATTCTCTTCTGGACTCGGAATGGTCTATCGTGACCTATATATGACTCATGACAAAGACTTCAAAGAGAACTATCATCTTATATAAACGTTCACAAAAAAATTAGGTACTCCTTTTGAACTTTTGAACCTTCAACTTTGACATATTTTAACTAATTCTAACCAATAGTTAAATGGCTTTTGCACACGGCCACTTCTTATGAATGAAAAAATGAGAACAAAGCAGTAGTACAGTACATGTAATAGTCAAAATGAGGTTGAAGGATGAATGGTTGCCAATGACAACAAGTTTGGACACTGCACACGGTACATTTTATTATTCCATACGATCCCCTCAGCTTACAATTCCTTCGGTAACTTGATGCTAATAGGACTAACCAACAACAATGGTTTGGGAGATTGAGAGTAAACTGTCTGTAGTCTGTTATATTATATATTTTAAAATCTGGGGAGCCTTGCTTNCAGTAAGCAGCCTATGATTTTGGTATCGTCCCATCACTAGCGTTAATAAATGATAATGTTCATGCACGTGTTTTTGAAGTTTTTTTTAACACAACAGCATTGCCGTTATTTGTTTGATGAAGCTATCGGCATGCTATAAAATTGTACATACATGTTTGCTAACAACAGAAGGTATATGTGCACCAACTGACAGCAGAAATTTACAAATTTAAAATAAAAACCAACGTCGATTATCGATAAAAACTTTTAATTTTCTCCAACACATCTCTGAAACTGGCGATTTAAGTTAGCAACACATGTCTCAGCGCAAGTGGGCTGTGTCGAAAACGTCACCAGCACACATAGCAAGCTGATCGCATTGCCATGGTACCAAAAACAACACAGAGCAAAAAGCAAGTGGGCTGTGACGTCACCAGCAGACACTGGTGAAACATTTTCAAAAGCTTGCGATTGGTCATGTGGATCGACTTAACCGATGTTAAGTGGCAAATTTGACCTTTTTTGTGCTCGTGTTATGAGGTTTCGGCGACTTAAAAAAATCGAATTAAACGACGAGAAAATACTAAGACAAAGAGAGAATTTGGCGGTTCCAAAAAAAAACGTCGACTTAATGGGGTGGTCGACCTAAGCGAGCTCGAGGTAAGTGGGTTCCACTGTATTTCAAAATATATTTTCCTCCTCTTTGCAGGAATGCGCCTCCCCCCACCACCTCCTGGCATTCTACCAATGAGGCCACCACCTGGCATTCTACCAAGTCAGCAGCAGCAGCAGCCACAGCAGCAGCAACAACCAGCACCAGCTCGGGGACCAGCTCCTGTTCACTACCCATCTCAAGATCCCACCAGAATGGGAGCTGTCAAGACACAAGCAACCACCAGTTGAAACTGACTGACTTTTACAAAGAAACAGAAAAATAGAATACAGCATCAGTGTTCCAACTTTATGGTAGTACCGTGTTATTAGTTCTTTGAGGAATTCATAACAGAATGCCAGTGACATGGGAGGTTGGTTGGGAGAATGGTTATTGTTAGTTTTATTCTGTAAATAAGACTTTCCCATGTTTAATAAGGTAAAGAATCAAATTTATTGATAGAAATTCTGAAGTTACCACAAAAAAAAATAATTAAACTTTCCATTTTTAATATAAGCTTAAACTTAAATGAAACAGTAAAAAATCTTTCCTTTTTTTAAAAAAGCGATGTTATTTTATGTCAACCATTTTATGAAGCTTTTCTGTGTAAATTGTTACATGAAATTTTTAAAAGTTTCATCAGAATATAGCTAACTAATAAAAAAAATGTTTTATTGTCTAAAAATTTCTTTGGATTGGTTCTTTAAATATTATTTGTTCGCAAATAATGTTGATAACAACAGCTGGAAATGTTTTATGTTTTTATATCAAACATATATTTGTTTGCTTTTTGTTTAACAGTTAGGCATTTATCTAGAGATATTTAATATACATTTCATGTTATCAGATGAGGTGTTTTACAATACATTGTATATAATTATCACCATTACCTTGTTAGAAAACGAGGACCTCTCTTTTTTCATAAAATGTTGAGGCTGTTGTCTAGAGTGAAATAAGATTTAGAAAACTGCAAAGCACATCTCACTCTTTTTTATTTTTGGAACTGATCATTTGTTGAGCATTCAACGAAGGGCTCTTCATTTTAGTGGAATTTGTTATTAACGGTCCTGAGAAAGATTGTGTGACATTGTTTTATATCTTAATAAGTAATAAAGATAAAAGTTCAGTTGAACACAATGTCAATTTCAGTATCTCCTTTCTGTGCTTCTCATTTACCTTACCAGTTATCTGAGAACATCAATAGTCATATGAAGTATTGTATCACATATGAAACAGACCAAATTATCTGCTCCAAAAGATAAGATCCAGTCCTATTTAGATCTAATCAAGATTTCATTGGGAATAAAATGAATCTGCATATGGCATTTCACAAATGATTTTAAATAAATCATGGTCTTAAAGGTCTACCAAGGTCCAAAGTATGTTAATACTTCTTCGTGGAAGTAATTATAAGAAAGGCTTAAAGACCCAAATCACACTCAAACAGTTCATTAAACCTAATTTGTTAACATGCTGCTCAATCTAAAACAAACTCTATATTTAGTACTCTAATGTTTGTTACCCATTCTTTTTTATATTTACAATCCATTGGAAAGTTCTAATTGTTGCTACAGGCAAGTAATTTAACAGACTTTAGGATACAAAATAGTGAATGTACCATGGAGCCAGTTTGAGGCTATTTTGAAAGCAATAGAAACTTGTGTGAGGCAGATCTTTTATGCAGTATCTTATATGATTTTTGTACACAATCTACTTGACTTCGAAAATTTGCCTTTAAATTACAGTATTCAAAATTTTCAAATTCAAAAAATTCTAATTTGAACATTGCTTATAACTTTCAAAAGTAGTGCCAATTGTGAGAGAATCCTTTCTAAATTTAGAAGTTAATGAAAATTAGATTACGGTCATTAATAATACACCAATATTGACTAATCTATAGTCATTTTGGCTATTGAGCATGGCATGGCTGACAAAAATGGTACCTCAAATAGCTTTTCTATTTATTTCTAACATAAAAATGTGTAGTTATAATTTTCTAAAACACACATTTTTTAAAAATAGTATCAACATTTTTTTCCACGGTCGGTGGCAGCAAACTTGAATTTTATCCTGGGTGACACATACCCACACTACGATGCTGCATTCTGTCCTGAGTGACACATACCCACACTACACTGCTAGATTATGTCCTGAGTAACACATACCCACACTACACTGCTAGATTCTGACATGAGTGACACATACCCACACTACACTGCTAGATTCTGTCCTGAGTGACACATACCCACTCTACACTGCTAGATTCTATCCTGAGTGACACATACCCACACTACGATGCTGGATTCTGTCGACATACGTTGCTCCTTTCATTTCTCTTGCAGCTATGGTTGATCTTCCGGCTCGAAAGCCACACTGTGATTCTGGAAGTACACGCGATGCTAGGGTCTGCAGACGTGTTAATACCACTCCGGCAAGCCCTTTCCAACTAAACTGAGGAGAGAGATTCCATGATAGCTTTTGCATTCATTCTTGTGGCCTTATTCTTATACAATGTAACGACATTGGCATCTTTTAATTCCTGTGGTATCTGTCCCTGTTCCCAACTCAGAGTGAGGAGGTCGTGCAAATACTGTAAAAAGTACTTTCTTTTCCACATTTGAGAACTTCTTTTGGAATTCCATCATTGCCAGGGGATTTCTCGCAGGGTAGGCCATCGAAAGCTCCACAGAGCTCATCTATGGTGGGTAGGGTATCAAGTTATTCCATGACCGGCAGGTCTGGGATATCGTCCAGGGCAGCAGTTGAGACATGTTTTATTGTTGCGTACAATTTCAAGCAGTGCCAAGTGCTGTTAGAAATTGTACGTATGTGGATCTGAAAGGTGATGTGAGCACTATTTGCCTTCACCAGATGTGCTGCCCGAAAAGTTCACTGGTGAGGAATTAGCCGCCCCGCCCTTTACACACAATATGCCGCCCCGAGCTTTCGATTGCAATGAATCGATGAATCCGAATAAGTATTGCTTACTGAAAATCGCGCGTGTGATTCCTGTGACTTCCTTCGCGAGTGAGCGAAGTTTCGGTGCACTCTGACGTTTGCACAATTACATGAGATGTTCAATGGGACAGGAAAGACATACCGAGCTTGCATAGATGCATATTCACTACGCTTTCCATATCAATGAGGACAGTATTTTACAGATATTTGTTAAACAAAAACCCAGAAGGATTTACATCAAAGATGTTCTATAATAAACCTCATATCATCGTGGCGTCCGCATTGTCAGTTTCGTACCGTAATGTATATTATTCAAATTCTACAACGCTTGCGCCTGCAGATTTCATTATTAACAACAAAAGAAATGAATGATCGAATACTTGGTTATTTTAACAAAATACTCATTTGGAAACTTTTATTTAAAGTGTTAATTATTCATTGCATGAAAACCTACTTTTGTGGTCATTGTACGCACTGAAAACAAATTTAATCAACGCCCTCAATAATTCATAGGTACAGAATTATCTGATTAAGTATTCTCATCTAAATTTGAAGTCATAGCACCATATATGGTAGGTATCTGAACATGAAATGCCTTCGCGCAAGTTCGCCAACCCCTACTGAAAACAGTCTGGGTACGACCTTGCCCGTGAACCGTTCTCACCGGTCAGCCTCTATAAAAATGACCGTGTACATTTTAGTTCAGAACGTGTCACATGATCCACGCTTATGTCCCTTGAAATGACTTGTTATGTGTATGAAGTTAGGATATTTACACACGTATGTCCCAAAGAAGTTCATTTGTTGAGATCTCACATAAAAATGTCGCAGTATACTGCATGTAAGTAAATTACACACTATCTCAACACTATGATGACATACATAATAACCTATCACAGAAGAAACACGCAAATGGTGTTTCAACAACAAGACAAGCGAAAGATAGAAAATGGATTTTTACAGAGCATGGTATATCAGGCGTAGCGTGGGTATGTGCCGCCCGGGGAGAACCCTAATTCGCACCCCCTTGCCGAAAAAAATGTTAACGCTGTAAAGTAAAGATAGTTTTTACTAGAAAGTAATAATGACACTGTAATAGAGATAAAAAGAAAAGCCTTATTTCTTTATTAAAATTAAAATTTTCTGTTTTTCCTGACTGCACCATCTTTCGTGTATCAATGTTTTCAGCCTTGCCATCCTCAATAGCCAAAATTGAAATAGCAATAGATTAGAAAATTTTGCCGTAATTGGTATTGCTTGTAATTAATTTTTCATTAAATTAATTTTAGCTATTTTAAGACCGTGCATTACTTTAGACTATTGTAAGCAATATTCAAATTAATTATATTATTTTAGGCAAGGTAACTTGGAGCCTAAATATCTTAATAAACTTTTATAAATCAAGTGGTCTTTAATTCATTAATTCTATTTTTACCTGTGGGGTAAAGTAGTCTTTGCTGGACAATGTCATTTGAATACTCTAATTTAAAGGCCACATTTCAAAGTCTAGCAGATCGCCTGGTGTACGAACATTATATAAGTTCACTCAATTCTACATACCTGCACAAATCTCACATGAATTTCTACAGTAATCTCATTCTTATGAATAATAGAACTTTCTTCTAAACTGTTCTAAATAACATGGATACATATTTTGGATCACCAACAATTTGCAGTCTGGTACTTTGACTTGCAGATTCGATTTAAAGGACGGGGTCTCCACATAAAAGTTTATCAATTTTCAAAGCATCCTTTAAGTATCCCATTAATTTCGCTGTGAGCATCTTCTGCTTAGCATTTTTTTTCTAGCACTATACACTTATAAATTATTTCGTGCATCTTTGACATAGATTCGAAAATAAAAAGATATTATTGTGACTGCGTGTGTTGGTCTGATGAGCTTTTTCTTTCTGCCTCTGTCAGTTTTTCTACAGCTTTCAACATAATATCAAAATGGCTCTATGGTATATTCACTATTTTGTTATCTGTAGCCTTGCTTGTAAAGTAAGTAGATATTCCAAACGATTAGGGGCAGTGGCGTAGCTAGAGCTTTTGCCGCCCGGGGCGGTCTCCAATTTTCCGCCCTTTTAGGAGACGTCTATAAATGACGTCACCCAAGGGGGGGGGGCAGAAGTGTGACGTCATTCAAAACGCGCAACTTTAGATAAAAGTTCCACTTCAATGTATGATTACCGACATTTCATTTAATGAAGTTTTAGCCTACATGGTTTCACTCGTGTTACGACAGGCTATTAGAGTACAGCCTTACACTAAAAATATTTAAATCACAAAAAAATTGATTGTAAACCTGCTCATTTTCAAATAGAAAATACGGCTTTTATGGGGGGGGGGCGACTTTGTGATGTCACATTGAAGAAGAGGTCTAAGTTTTTGTGACAACGTGTAACAAGGGAACAGGGGGGGGGGGGGAAAATTAGC
>MUZC01000184.1:271551-297561 GCA_002072015.1 Radix auricularia | reverse complement strand
ACTACATTAATACACATAAATCTATGACTACATTAATACACACAAATCTATGACTACATTAATACACACAAATCTATTACTACATTAATACACATAAATCTATGACTACATTAATACACATAAATCTATGACTACATTAATACACATAAATCTATGACTACATTAATACACATAAATCTATTACTACATTAATACACACAAATCTATGACTACATTAATACACATAAATCTATTACTACATTAATACACACAAATCTATTACTACATTAATACACATAAATCTATTACTACATTAATACACATAAATCTATGACTACATTAATACACACAAATCTATGGCTACATTAATAAACAAAAATCTATGAATACATTAATACACATAAATCTATGACTACATTTATACACATAAATCTATTACTACATTAATACACACAAATCTATGACTACATTAATAAACAAAAATCTATGAATACATTAATACACATAAATCTATGACTACATTTATACACACAAATCTATGACTACATTAATACACAGAGGCGTCATCCATAAAACGCATCCGAGTTTTTTCAGGTGCCAAATAACGGGAACATAAGAATTTTACATTTTGGTGTCACCCCCCTGATGGTGTAACCCGGGGCGACCCGCCCCCACCGCTCCTCCTTAGTGACGCCACTGTTAATACACATAAATCTATATTAATACTTCTTGCAGATTTAGAACAACAGACGTGTTCTACCAACTCATCATTATCCTTAATATATAATGAATGTTTTTTTTAAAATGCTTCATCTTCTATGAATGATTTAAAATGTTTCAAAGATTTAATTTTACTTTTTTTTAAAATCGCTTAATACTTCTAAAATGTGTTTTACTTTGCTAAAGAGATAAATGTTGAGGGATCGAGATCATGAATTAATAGATTGGCGGTTCCAATATTTCATTGCCAGAAGAGCTCTCCTTTTATTTCTTTTCACAGGTGATAACAAACCACACCCAGCACACTAGCGGAAATGACGTCATTCTCACGGATGACACACTTGTTTCAATTAACATTTCCGTATTGAAGTTAGCAGCACCAACCCCTCATCTTCTCATCTCCCCTACACACCTAACTGAACTCGTCACTGGCGTCTCTGAACGTTTTCTGCCCCTAGTCTCTTCAACAAGCCCCTCCCCCATGTTGACATACTCTACCGAAGCCTTGAGGAGCAAGTTCATTTGCCAGACACATGTCTCCATCGATGTCAGCAGAGTGCCCTACCCCAGGGCACCACCGGAAATGCCCATGTGGGAGATGGTGCTCAAATGCACGGTAGTTGCCGTACTCCTGCTCGTTGCTGTCTTTGGTAACTTGCTGATCATTTCCATCGTCTGCTTCTCCAAGAAGATGAAGACGACAACCAATTACTACATCGTCAACCTGGCAGTGGCGGATCTTCTCGTCGCTCTCTTTCCCATGTGGATTTTTGTTATAACTGACGTCACGCCCGGTTGGATCCTTGGGGGATTTTTCTGCAAATTTAACGCCTTTGTTCAGAGTAAGTTCATCCAAAAGGAATTAACCATTGCAAAACGTCAATCTTTAATTTAACACTTTGTTCAGAGTAAGTTCATCCAAAAGATATTAACCATTGCAGAACGTTGCAGATTATGTTCATCAAACAGAGTTAACCATTGTATAAAGAAAAGTCTGTGTGATTATGTTAGGTATATTCCCGTATGGAGGCCTTTCATGAGATAAGTGGACAAAATATAAAAACATAAATGTAGTTTAATGATTGAAATGTTTGCTAAATCTTAAGAAATCTTTTCCAATGATAAAATTCATATGATTATGTTTGCATTATTTTATGTTTGTTTTCACACATTTACATACTTTGTTATTGCATTGATCTGATTTCTACATGTAATTCTCAATTCTTGAACATTGTGCCACGGTTTTCCACAATTCCGTACCGCCAGTTACGTTTCTATTTGAATAATGAAACTTATTTTTCAAATGGTTTCCCCATAAAGTATATCAAAGAGACAACGATATTTAATTGTATTTTGTACACTCTGAATCACAATCTCAGGGCACTATCTAATTGTGCAGACTCACACAACCCCTAATCTCTCTCGTCAAATTACTTGCAATAAAAGAAAAGAAATTTTCCGAAGAACTAAAAATTAAAGCATTATATGTTCCAATACAGTGGTTCTTAACCTTTTTGGAGTTACTGAACCCCACCAGTAAAGTTTCAAATGCGCATTCAACGAGCCTTTTTAATAAGAAAAAATAAAATACGTTTTTTTTTCTTCAAACAATTTTCCTTTTCTCAGACATACCCCTGAGACTTAGTAACCGTACCCATGGGATTCGATCGATCCCAGGCTAAGAACCAGTGCTCTAAAAAGTGCTGATTTATTTGATAAGATGGAAAATACTTTTAAAAATGATTATTTTTTTCCAGTCACAGCCATGTGTGCAGTTTCTTTTACCATGATGGCTATCGCCGGTGACAGGTTCTTCGCCATTGTGTTTCCACTGAAGGCCAGAGTGACCCATAGGAAGGTCAAGCTTGTACTATTGGTGATCTGGGTCTGCGCCGCCTCCATTGGCATCCCACCATCTTTGGCATACAGCTACCAGGAACGTCAGTGGGCCAACTACAGAGAGTCCTTTTGTCATGACATATGGCCGGTAAGTGGACGCATTGGTCAACAACTATAGTCACGGTGCGCTGAGTAAATGGGACGGGGGTGAGAGGTAGTTGGGTTTTTAAATTTTCTGATTGCCTCACTCACTGAATTGGATTGTCTTGGAAAAATGAACAGTAATGCCTTTTTAAAAAATCCTTTATACTAACTTCAACGTCGTCTCTTGGTCCTTACGGCGGAAAAAAATAAAGTAAAAAATGACCCATTTCCCGTGATGCTTTCGAGCTGATATTTTACACATAGACTCGTGCCTTGTATTTAAATTTTCAGATCGATCGAATGTACATAATGAAATTAATTTATTTTTAGTTTATCCCTATATAACGGTATGGTAGCCATCTGTTCGTGTTAACATTCACGTGTTTGCTTGAGTTCAGCTTAACCAGTGGTGACCACCCCCCAACCCCCAACCGTCCCTTTTTTACACCAAGAGAGTTCAGTCACGTTCAATTTGTAAGTGATTGCTTGTCGCGTGGTGCATATTAATTTGAATATAATCAATACTTTTAGTCCTGTTTCACACATAAGGGATTTATAGTAAAAAAATCTGTTTTTAAATCCCTTCTATTAACTTCACCGTCGTCTCTTGGTCCGTCCGTGGGGCCGTCAGCCGGGGCGGCGGAAAAACAGAAGTCAAAATGACCCAATTTCCGTGACGCTAGTGAGTTGAAATTTTGCACATGGACTTGAGTCACCTAACAATGCATTGTGTCAAAATTTCAGATCGATCAAATGTACCGTAATTAAATTAATGCATTTTAGTTAGACTGTCCAGAGGTTTTTCGAAAAAATCCGGGACATTTTTGTTCAATTCCGGGACAAATTAAAAATAAGTAAAAAACCTAAAAAATTTCTTTAAATAGCTCACTTAAATCATAAAGCAATCATAAAATAGCCATTCATTAATTTAAAAAAAAAATTATTCTTTTTAAAAACTCTTTAAATTGAAATATATTTTTAATAGGTAACCCTTTCGAATATTACTGTAAATTTTTAATTATATTTTTCGCTTGAGTGTTTTTTTTCAAGAAATTTGTCATTCTTCTTGATGGCATCATAGAAAATGCTGCAATTCATGTTTGAATTGTATTGAATTGATAAGAGGGCATCAACTGTGGAGACCTCCAGCTGGCTTCTTTGGTCAGTCCAAATCTGATTCATGTAAGAAAACAAGCGCTCAACTTCAGTGGAGGTTCCTGCTAATGCGAAAGCAAATTGCACTAGTTTTTCCAAATTTACCAGTTGTCCTGTGTTGGTGCGAAAGTGAATAAATAAATTTGCCCAAATCTTATCAGGTGAAATCTTTTCTTGTAACCATTTCTGCAAATTGTCAGTTTATATTTGGATCGATGTGCTTGACAAAAGTTTTAAAAAAAATATGAATGACATTTAAATTTTAACGATCACTTTTGACTTTATTCATAAAAAATACTTAATTTTCATACAAAAACTTTTTAATTTCTAAATTACGGGACAAATTGCGTCCCTGACAGGATTCCGGGACAGAGGTGAAATTTAGGGACGGTCCCGGGAAATTACCAGCAGATGGACAGTCTAATTTTAGTTTATCTCTAAATAACTGTATGGTAGCCGTCTTATGCTGTTGACATCCACGTGTTTGCTGGAGTTCAGTTTAACCATCGGTAACCAAACCCCCACCCCACGCGATCCCGTTTTACACCAAGGGGAGTTCAGTCACGTTCAGTCTGTTAAAGTTTGTCGCGCGGTGCATATTATTTTGAATATAATCAATACTCTTAGTTATGTCTAATATATAAGGGATTTGTTGTCAAAGACTTTGTTTTTCAGGATTGTTTTTTTAAAATTCTGTTTTGATTCATAGCCAGTCATTAGTAAAATGTATGCATTTTTAAAATCTACTATAGATAACTTTATTCCTAAACATCGTCATGACAGGTGCGCACATTGTCCGACGGCTCTTGTGACCAGGGCGTCATAGCCGAGAGAGTCTACTGGGCAGTGGTCATTTCAGTGCTCAACTGGATTCCCATGGCCATGATGACGGTGAACTACACCGTTATTATTCACCACCTTAAGTGCAGTCGAGTCACCCACAGCGGGAGTATGAACATGTCTGCAGTTCAAAGGCGCTCCGCAACGAGGGTAAGCAAGTAATGGTAGAGAGGTTCAATAGAGATTCAGAGAGTAGGAGAAGATGATTGAGCCCGTGAAACAGTGTCACGTGATAATAATAATAATAAATAATAAATCTTTTTTTTTAATTGGATAACTAGCAAAGTGAATATTAATTTTCTTGATTTATTGATATGACCGAGTTGGCTGACAAATTTGACAGTGTAAATAGTTTAATTCAACAATCGATTCAGTCCGGGTCCTTGTGATGTATTACTCAATTTTATCGTTACAGTAGTTGTGATAAATTTTTAACTTAGCCTAGAGACAATTTCTTGATGAACAAGTAATTTAAGTCATAGTCATGTTATTTAATTTTGATTAGACTCGCGCAATTAAAACTAAAAGTTACAGAATCACTTCATTAATTTTGCACCTACTATTGATCGATGTTTTAGTGTGAAGTTTTTCTAATAACAGGTAGTGAAAATGTTATTTACGCTGTTGGTGACATTCATGATCTGCTCTCTACCGTTTCAAGTGACAACTTTGTATGAGAATTACAAGGAGAGGACGACAAAGGTACACATAAAGAATCACTTGTTATCTTCAATATATGTGTTTGTAAATCCTATTCACCAAAGCTATGTTGTCATAAACCAAGTTATCAGTTAAACAGATTATTGAAACCCCAAATTGTACGAAAAGGCATTTCTTTTTCAGACTTCAAAAACATAAAAATTTAAATCCCGATTTATTGCTTTGTATTTGGATTATTTAGCGTCTCATTTATTGCATTTGTCAAGAATTTTTATTTTATTTGCCATTAATATAACCATATGACCATGTTAACATCATTTCATATTAAGCGAACTATTTCGGTTGACTAGCCAAAAAAACTCGCTATTTTTTTTTCTTTCAAAATGGCCCAGTAAATTTATTTTATATTCCCTAAAGACTTTTTTGGTGCGTCTCTGATGATTACAGCGCGGTCTCTCACCCCATTTCACACTACGCATGTTTATAAGGGGTCCGTTGCCTCATTTCACACCCCGCATGTTTACAAGCGGTCCCTTGACCCATTTCACACCCCGTATGTTTACAAGCGGTCCCTTGCCCCATTTCACACCCCGCGCCCCGCATGTTTACAAGTGGTCCCTTGCCCCATTTCACACCCCGCGCCCCGCATGTTTACAAGCGGTCCCTTGCCTAATTTTACACCATTGATATTTACAAGCGGTCCCTTGCCCCATTTCACACCCCGCATGTTTACAAGCGGTCAATTATTTTTTTTAAAAAAAGGACCTGTAGTATATGCAGTTTTTAACGATAACTTACAATATATTTTAAAATTGTTAAAAGTTTGAACTCATTACACAGTATATTTTCTTTTTTTTTTTTTTAAATCTGCTTTTTTATATTCCTTATAGAATCTATAGTTGATATAAAAAAGATATTTTAAATATTTTATCATTGATCTCAGTTACCGATATCTTTAGCTAGGGTTATAATAGCAGCATTGTTGTGGCTCATTGACTGGTTACATTTAACATTATACATTTTAAAGACGAAAGTTAAGGATAAACTGCTACATTTGGACTGAGAAATATTTGGGTTTGGGAGGAAATCCACAAACATTATTCTGACCTTGGCAGAGACAATACGCAATGACGTATTGCTGGCGTAATCTGTCACCACATTTCAAACAATCCGACCTCTATTTCAGTTTAAATGAACATGGATATTGCACTGTCAGTTGTATATAATAAGATAACTAACATGAATATTATACTGTCAGTTGTATATAATAAGATAACTAACATGAATATTATACTGTCAGTTGTATATAATAAGAGAACTAACATGCATATTACTCTGTCAGTTGTATATAATAAGATAACTAACATGAATATTATACTGTCAGTTGTATATAATAAGATAACTAACATGAATATTATACTGTGAATATTATACTGTCAGTTGTATATAATAAGATAACTAACATGAATATTATACTGTCAGTTGTATATAATAAGATAACTAACATGTATATTATACTGTCAGTTGTATATAATAAGAGAACTAACATGAATATTATACTGTCAGTTGTATCTAATAAGAGAACTAACATGCATATTACTCTGTCAGTTATATCTAATAAGAGAACTAACATGGATATTGCACTGTCAGTTGTATCTAATAAGAGAACTAACATGAATATTGTTCAGTCAGTTGTATCTAATAAGAGAACTAACATGAATATTATACTGTCAGTTGTATCTAATAAGAGAACTAACATGGATATTGCACTGTCAGTTGTATCTAATAAGAGAACTAACAAGAATATTATACTGTCAGTTGTATCTAATAAGAGAACTAACAAGAATATTATACTGTCAGTTGTATCTAATAAGAGAACTAACAAGGATATTGTAATGTCAGTTGTATCTAATAAGAGAACTAACATGCATATTGTTCTGTCAGTAATTGCATCTAATAAGAGAACTAACATGAATATAGTACTCTCAGTTGTATCTAATAAGAAAACTAACATGCATATTGTTCTGTCAGTTGTATCTAATAATACAACTAACATGAATCTTGTACTCTCAGTTGTATCTTATAAGAGAACTAACATTGATCTTGTTGTCGCTAATCTGCAGCTAGCAGACTGGTATCAACCCGTCTACTTCACATCGGTCACATTAATGGTCGCTCACAGCAGCATCAACCCCATAGTCTATGGCGCCATGAACCAGACATTCCAAAACGGCTTCCGGCAGCTCCTGGACAGGTATGTTATAGTCAGTCTTTAGTAGAGTAGGTATGTTATAGTTAACTCTGTAGTTGAACAGGAATGTTATAGTTAGCTATTTATATAGTTCAACAGGAATGTTATGGTAAGCCATTTAGTTGAACGGCATGTTATAATTGCTCTTTAGTAGAACATGTATGTTATGGTTAATTTGAGTCTAACAGGTACGTTATTGTTAATATTTTAGTTAACTATATATATATCATTGTTATATGAGCAGTTTAACCGGTATGTTATGGTTAATTTAATAGTTATGTCATGGGACCTGATCAGTTAGACAGTTGTGTTATGGTTAACAGTTTAGTCGATCCAGTTATGTTATTATTAGCCGTAAGTTGAACTGGTGTGATACGTTGGTTAGTCAGTTAGGTAGGCATTTTATATCAAACTCATCAGTTCGGCAAATACGTTAAAATTAATTTGTCATGGAGAAAGAACTATGATTAAAAACTAGTTTTTAGTGAGACTTGTTATATACATGTAATGTACGTTGGCAACCATGAAATAGTCAGGCAATTAGCTTTTAACCACCATCAGCTTCCTGGATCCATCTAACAATAGAGAGTTTTTAATACAGCTGCATGTAATGCATAGCTTAACGCAAAAAAAAAAAAAAACAACAACATATTTTCAGCTATGAGGCCACGGAAGATTAAGCATGTGGTTTACCTTGATCAAGATCTTTTGAAGTAATTGAATGCAAAATAAAAAATATTATTTTATTAAAAAAAAAAAATTATAAAAAAAATTCCTCAAACGGAATTAAATACTGTAATGTGATTCAACTGCTCAATCTCTAAAGAAATGATTGACTATCAGTTTGACTAGGGCAAGTATTCACACCTTTATCTGAAAATTCACGTTACCACTTGGTCTAGGTGTTGAATGATGTGACAGGTTGATATGAGAAATGATTTAACACTTTCGTCTAGTTAGTAAAGTAACGTCATTGTTTAGTCTCCTGATTCATTTATAATGAAATTTTGAGATAACTGCACATTTCATTTCGTCATTGAAATAAAATCATAAAATATCAATTGTTTAAACCTAAAAGTCAACTATACTTTCAAATAACTTCTCTTAAATATATGGCGTTAATTATATGTAAGGTATGACATACCATCCTTCAATTTATATGTTAGAATTCGTTGTGTACACTGTTTAACGTTCGTAACCATATAATTATCTTATACACTATATAGAGAACGCTATACACTGTAAACTTTCTAGCTGTGCGCCTCTCTACACTTTTACAGAATCCGTTGCCGCCAAAAGAAGACCTGGGAGTCCCAGTTGAACATTCATGAGTATCTGAAGCCAGGCATCAGTACAATCAACAATGGTCAGTTTGATCTGACCATCAGTACGGCAGTGACAGAACTTTTCCACACAAGCTCCAAACTGGGCACTGTGGTTGTCGGCAAGCAGTAGCATCAATGCGCCGGTTGTCGGCAAGCAGTAGCATCAATGCGCCGGTTGTCGGCAACCAGTAGCATCAATGCGCCGGTTGTCGGCAACCAGTAGCATCAATGCGCCGGTTGTCGGCAAGCAGTAGCATCAATGCGCCGGTTGTCGGCAAGCAGTAACATCAATGCGCCATTTACACTGTGATCTTTGGAATCTATATTAGCTACTCGCTTTGTTAATATGGTCGTTGGTTGGAAATAACTGCAACCCAGTAGACACATCAGATGAAATTGTTATTCAATTTGAAGTAAGATTTTTCAGGCTGTTATTAAATCATCTTACACATTTACAGATTTGACTTACATCTCCCGCCCAATTCTTTGGCGTTTTTTTCTCACTTCTCTAAAAAATTATTTCCGCTTCACCTCTCAATGCAAATCTTTGATTTATCTAATTAACTGGAGAGTATATATCTAATTTTTTAATATTTTATTTAGTTTTTATTCCAAAAATTAATGATAAAATCAGCCATTGCAAAGTGATAGTTTTGGAACCCCGAATAAGCGTAGGATGCAATAATTCTCAGTATAGAGGAACTTCTTCAGTAGATAATGTTAGAATAATTCAACCAATTTTTGTCAAAAGAACCTCTACTGTTGAAGGTTTATTATGTTTAACTTTAAGTAAAACCAAATATTACAATTTTTGCCAGCATGTAAACTTTTAAAGTGTCTTCATCACAGCCGTTTTACCCAGCATCACACCCATGATAATCACAGCCATTTTACCCAGCATCACACCCATGATAATCACAGTCGTTTTACCCAGCATCACACCCATGATAATCACGGCCGTTTTACCCAGCATCACACCCATGCTAATCTCGAGGTATTTGGATACGTGAAAGAAAACTTGCTCAAGTTTTAGCAATTATTCTTCCGATGTAAAACTCAATTTCCTGTTTGACTGCAAACTTGTATATGCACCTAAATATTACCAGACAAATTTCTTAGAATGTAGTTCACTTTAACCGGATAAAGGAACCCGATATAAATCGCAAAACAACAACAACAAATAAAAAACAACAACTATAAAACTTGATTTACCCAAACTTGAAATGTACTTTATTTAAGTACTATCTCATGAGAAGTCTAAAATTTTAGTCCCCGACCAAATCCAGTTTTATTTACATTTAACACACCTTCTAGTATCAGCACCAATGGAAACAATTGTTTAATTTAAAATTCTTTAACAGCTGTGGCCAACTTGCGAAGCTCTTCTGGGTTTCCCTGCGCTATATTTTCAAATTGTTCCCATTTTTCTAATCTTTAGTTTCTATTTTTATATCCGTCCTACGCCTTTTCCTAATTCTCCAAATTTCTTTCCATTACTTTCTCATTAATATTTATATATGCTTTATTTTCAGATTTTAATTATATTATTATTATTTTATCAATTATTATTAAGGTATTTCAACGTTCTGGTCCTAAAGCAACCCGTAACTGGTAGTTCCTATTACTTAAAGGGAAATTACAAAAAATGTAACATTTTGTTTTCAGTTGCGAAGTGATACCTATTAACGTCTGGGTTATGGGACATAAAACATGGTATATAAAGCTTGGTTTATAAAGCATGGGATATAAAGCTTGGTATTTTTGGTGATCCACCGAAATGCACAAACAAATTGTAGGGTAATTTTGTTTTAAAATGAACACAGATCTACACTTTTTTCTCTAAGATGTAATTTAAATATAATGATTAAATTAATTGGTATACAAATTCATTTTCCATTTTCCACATTAATGGATTACATAACTAGTTTTTACACGTTACTACTTTGTTAATTGCGAAAAAAATAAAATTGCTGTGTAATAACACTTTTCAGTGTTTAGTATTTCACTTCACATTTAAAAAAAAATAATAATAAAGTAAAATATTAAAAAAATTATTAGATAAAGATTCTGTTTTACTCTCATATAAAATATTACGTTAAAACACATTTAAAACACTGTCCATTTTAAGTACACAAACATATTCATGATTAATTTTCTGACAAAAAGAACATCTTTCTTTGTATAGTTTATAATTCAGCAAGACTTTAATAGAAATTTTAATGAAGGACAAAAAAAAAAAAACATCATTATTGCATTGCTTGTTAATTTTGATTATTTATGTAGAAGAAAATAAAGCTTTCGATGAAAAAAAAATGTTTTAACGCAATATTGATATTTCTTTCCTATTTTATTGTGTTGGTCTAAATGATTTTAATAAATTCACATATCATGTAAACATACATATATGGTAACGAACTGTCCACTTAGATGGAGAAGTTAGTGTAATCGTGAGACCGGTCTTAGCTAATGCCGGGGCCCATGCGGCCTAGTATCAGAGGCAGATTGCGCGGGGCCCATGCGGCTTAGCATCAGATGCAAATTGGGCGGTGCCCATGCTGCTTAGTATCAGAGGCAGATTGCGCGGTGCCCATGCGGCTTAGCATCAGATGCAAATTGGGCGGTGCCCATGCTGCTTAGTATCAGAGGCAGATTGCGCTGGGCTCAGTTTGGGTATGGATAGGGTTTTAATAAGGAAAATAAGTGAAAATTAAGGTAGGCGGGGCCTATAAAAGTGCCGGGGCACACTGCGGCCGCATAGGTTGCAGTGGTTCAAGAACCGCCCTGTTAAGAGTCCCCCCACCCCATTGCTACTGCCATGTCTTGTTACCATGTACCTCGATTGCCCAATCACCCTCTTTCGTTTTATCCTCTCGGGTCCTAACTTTAATCTTGAAATCGGTGTATTATTTAGCTTCAACCCAAACCCATAAAACAGGAAAATGACAAATCTCATTGACAACATAGCACTTCAAAATTTGCAACATATTACATGAACCACTTATCGCACAAGAAACATTTCGGTTTAAGATGACATTGGACTACTGGTGCTATCTTCACAGGTGGCTGAAACTTAGTTGATATCCATATTATAATTGGATCAAATATTCATCGCATAAATCGGATTGCAACTAAAACAACGTATATTAACTCTTTAACAAGGTAGATCTATTATAACTGTTTATCAATCTAGATCTATTTAACTGTTTAACTAGATTTGAAACTCTATACCATTGCCAATATCCCCCTTCTCATAATTAAAATGTATGTATATACGTTTATAAAAGTGAAAAGTAAAGCAAGAGTTACACACCTTTCTTTGTAAACGTCGTTATCTCCCTTGGCCCGCCTGACCGGCCCACCATATTGCCAAGGCGCGTCACTGCGGTCTACTCGGGGACCGGAAAACAAAAACAAATCAATGTCACACCGACCTCCGTCGTGTCACCGTAGCTGTAGGTATACAATACCGGTGGACCAAAGGTGGTAGGCCGCTAGTAGCGCACGCCTTTCAACAACAAACTCAAAAAAAAATACAAACAACAATCCACCATGCAATCCCGAACCACGATTTCTTATTAGTTTACCAGAACATTTATCTGACACGGTTTTGAATTATTTCTAGGGGGCTCTAGTGAAGTCGGAATATCTTAAAATCGTCAACATAATGACGTGAACTCACTGAGATGTAATGAACCTGCACACAAAGTTAGACATTTATTCCAGATGGTATTGGGTGGTTGTTGAATCAAAGCCAAGACCGTTGAACAAACTATGTTGATGTTAATGAGGCCACCAAGACAAGTTATGACACTGATTTCATATTGACACCGTCAACAAATAGTGTTTGTGTGGGTGAAGGGATCTTTACAGCCTCGTGGTCCCCCGGGTTGTGGGGAAAAAAAACGAAACTCTAATAATATGTACAAAAAACGCTGGACAGTGGCTAGTATTTTGTAGTAGTTGGATGAGTTTCATGATGCTCATTGAAAGCTGCCCAGAATGGCTATTGAAAACTTTGTCGTGTCATGGGTCCCCTACAATACGACTATTAGTCGCCAACATTTTCGGACATTATCTCATATCAATGTTGATTAAATAAGAAATCACATTACATAATGGTGACATGTCTGTGGTAATGTGAGCACCTCATAGCCTCAATCCGACTGTTTAAAAAGACGTGAGCTGTAAGACGAAAGAATCATTAAGTCATTGGATTACTCTCAGTGCAGTCACGGTGTAGTCAAGGTCTTGTTTATTTCCATGGAGCCTCACGAGGTAAGTTATCCGTTTAACTTGTTGAGTTCCTGCAAGTATTTCTATCAGTTTCATTCAATTAATTTTTGTGTTACTTTTTTACCATTCCTTTTTAGTTGTTTTTGCTTTTCATTAAGAGCTAGAGCAGTTCCCATTAGGTTTTATGTCGTCAACCTAATAAGGTTTCGTTTATTTTGTTGTGTCCTATTCATCTATTTATTTTTGGTACACTTCTTTGTACAGTGTGTAGTGTTAAAGTTTAAAAGTACTTTTGATAAACTGTGATAAACTGTGATATTATTCCTATGACGCGCATGTTTGTCTTTGAAACAAATTGGTGCTGTTTATACCTACACATTCTGGATAAAAAGTTAATATTATAACCTTATTTTTTAAAATTGCTCCTCATTCGATAAAAAATTATTTTTCTTTAAAAAATCTAAGCGATAGTTTAATACAGTGGTTCTCAAAAAGTGGAGCGTGTCCCTCAGGGGGGAGGGCACGTTGGCTCTGTCAAGGAAGGCTCGTTTGACCTCAGCAGAGGTACTCATAACAATTTTCATAGACAAATGATACTATTTAAAGTCGCAAGGGGGGGGCGCGAAATGTTTTCATCTTCCTAGGGGGCTGGGGGCATGAGGAAAATAATTGAGGAGTTCTTGTTAAATGCCACATGTAAAAAAAAAAAAATTAAAGAACATTTTTATATTGAAAATACTTATTAAGTTTAATTGTATTGCTTCATATTTTGAGTCTTGAAAGAAACACAAACTAATTATTTAAATGAAACAAAATATGTTTAGTTTTGACCAGATGGAAGTTAGCTTTGCCCACATTTTTTAAATGAAAAAAACAACAAAACAATTCACAATAGTTTAAACTTATATATGTATATACTGAATGATATTACCGGTATTTATTTACTGGTGTCCACTTTAGAAAGTAAATTACAAGATGATCACACAAAACTAAAGAAATGAAATCTCTGGAAAACGAAAAACGAAATTGAAAGGTGTTATCGTGTGAGCACTAGGACAGGAATTAGGACATTACAACAGACTGGATAAATGAAATAGATTTATGCTTTTACAATTCAAAGTAACACATATTTTTATCAAGTATTTTCTTTAATGATTCTGTAATTCTATCATTATTCTATATGTTGCAGTGTGCTGCATATGAATGATTCACATAAAACGCATTGATAATTATTTGTGTTATTATTATTATGAGAAGCTCTGGGACCCCAGTTACTTACTGGAGTACAACGTTATATAAATGTTCAATTTACAATTATTATGAATTCTAGCAGTTTTATATCCTGCATATAACAAACCACTACATTTTATAACAAATCTACTTAAAAAAATTAGGATTCTTTATAATAATAATAATAATAATAAAATGATAATTTATATAGCTTTAATATCTGTCATACCATTTTAGACAAGCGTGAGAAAATTATATTTATTTTCTTGCCTTATTTACAGTTGGTTTAAATTATTTTAAATGATCATCTTATAACGTTCTTTCATATTTAAAATGTCTTAATATTTGCATTCTCTGCTACAAAAGGAATTACAGATTTTACATCATATATTTTGATACTAACGGTCGTTGTTTCCCTCAAACTTTCCCAAACGTAGAAAGAAAGTGACATTAAAGAAAAGATGAAGTCAGACAACATCATAGGGCCGAGACTTCGCTCCTGTAGGCGACATGGCAGGGGTGTCCCCACAAGATCAAACAGAGGTGTCCCCACACGATTAGGCAGAGGCGGAATCAAATATTTGACCCGTGCAAGGTCGAGATGTGTCAGTCCTTGCGACATCAGAGGGTCAGTCTTAAAAGCCACGAAGCGGAAAATCCATCGGAGCGTGTCGGACTTGACTCAGACCCGTGTAAGACTATTTGCGAGTACTGATATCAAGACAATGACACAAGAGAAAGATGAACAGCCAAATTTACCACGTGATGACAACACACCCGATGCTCATTCGGAATCACAACAGAAGGAATCTGTTCACCACATTTCATCAAGCTCCGTGGACTTTTTCAAAAACGTTGATGTAAAAAAAGAGTACCGAGGACAAGACAACACTGACACAAGAAGAGGTAACGAACTTAACAACACTTTCACACAACACTTCTCTCCAGTCATCAACAATCTCGAAAGTCGTGAATGGCACGGAACAAATGAATTCAAGACACACATCAAGGCAGACTTTGAAGTCGACGAGGAAAAGACATTATTTATACGTCACAGAACACCAAGCATATCGCCGGTATTGAGGCCATCTTCAACAAACGTAGACCACAGACCATCTCCTTCACAGGGATTCATTGATAACTCGCGTCACACTTCATCTGACAGTCAGGCCAAACAACGACCTTCAAATTTTTCTATCAGTGCGATATTAGGGCGTGTGTCGTCAACACCAAAGAAAGAAATGCCCGTATGTTCAACTGACACAAGTTACTCCAGCAGAGCTGAACACGATTCTGTTTACTCCACGCACGTGCAAGATTCTGTCTACCAGACCCACGTGACTTACGACCAGTTGAGAGCTGGTGGATGGAATAGAAAATTAGACTGTGGATCTGAGGAAAATATGGTAAGCTCGTAGCTTTAATATCAATTTATCCGATTAATCCAATAGTTCTTTATTTATAAGTTCTTAGTGAGTTTCTATTTAACGCTTTTTTTTTTCAAATTAAAATATATTAGGGCTGTTATCGATTAATTTAAATTTAATCGTTAAATTTTGAAAAATTACCGAATAATTAATCGATAATTTTGATTAAGCCAAAAATAAGATGTATGACGTCAGTAAACTGAATATTTCAAGGGAAGTAACAAAAACAGGCAATTGATATTTTTTATGTTTAGATATAAGAGCTTATTGTAAAGCTTACACTTAAGCAATCTTTTTTTTTTTTTGAAATGGAGAAGTTTGTAAGTAAAAAAAGCAATCTATTATTAATTGTTAATAATTAATCAATTATTAAAAACGGGAAAATTATTTAAAACTACCTCTTCAATTTAATCGCTATTTTATCCATTAAAATATCTTTCATCGCATTTTTTTACCGATTAATCGAGAAATTAATCGTTAATTTCCGCAGCCCTAAAATATATATATATTTTTTTTGGTTTAACATTATTTTAACCTAGTATACTTCTAAGACATGAAATTGTTTAATTTATAATAATTTATGAAAAGTTCAATAGCTTGTTTATCATTCGTTTCTTTTGATCCATTCATGGTGAACCTTCCGCTTTATAATAACACTGGCCAAGTAGGAGGCGGTCAGTAACCAGTGTTTGACAAAAGGCGCTGAAGCATTTATTTATGAACCCTATGGTCCTTGTAGTTCTAAAAGTGGTCATTTGTGATGAACAGTTCACAACAGCTACGCGCCATAGTTCTATAGGGAAGTTCATATTATGGCGGAAATCTATTAATAGAAATATTATATTAAAATGTATCTTTTGTAAGGACAAATTCATTAAAAAATTAATAAAAGATACGAGTCAAGACTTGCATGTAGGTATATTTGTGATGATTGACCTTATCAGCTAATTTTTTATTCTTCGTTAATTTAAGACAGCTTATGGGACTTGCAAAATAAAAAACAATTTGGTTATTTTACTAAGCTAACAATTTTGAGAACATAGTGATTTGACTGTATTTATGACTCAAATCTTTGTTCCGCTAAAATGTAATAATAAAAAGAACATTACTAAATGAGCTATGACGTTTTCTGGTTTTAGAAATGAAGAACCCTATAGGACTGAAACTTTGAAAACAGCCAGGGAAACAATCATGGCTTTGAATAGATCGAGTTGTGTGTTTGAACATCTTGTTACCCTTACGTACTGCGGAAAGAGCCGAAAAAATTAAATGCTTTGCAAACGACGAAACATTAATTATTTAGATGTAATTTATAATAAAATAGTAATATTAAATAATAGAATCACAGGCGTTACTAGAGGGGTGTGGGTGCTGACGCCATCACACGGGGTGCCACCAACATGTACAATTTTGTATGTTCCCGTTATTTTGCGCGGGCAGACTTGGAACCGGTGTACTGGGTAGGGCGTGACACCATAAGCTAAGACAGTGAGTGGGTGACAACAACCCTAGTGACGCCTGTGTTTCGAATGAAAATCTTTGTGTATCATACGCTCTGTTTCAACAGAGCTCTTGGGGGGGGGATGCCTTTAACACAATGCTCGTAATAATGTATAGTTTATTAAGGTGATAATACAATGAATGATGTTGGTACCTAATGAATGAAGCTGGCGCTCTTTCAAATAGAAACTTTCAAAATAATACTATAATTTATATTGTTTTAAAATCCTTTATATTAACCCGTGCGTCAGGTTGTTTGCCGAAAACACTTTGGATCGATTTTTATCCAACTTCCTTGTATGCTAGCGAGCTGAACTTTTGCAGACATACTCGCGCTGACAATAAAAATAATCTATTAAAATTTCAGATCGATCGAATTTACTGTAATTAAATTAATGCATTTTTAGATTATCTATATATATCTCTATGTAGCATGTACAATTTGTGCGGTGTGTGTTATGTTGAACAACTTTTTAAATAGTTTCCAGTCACGCGGTGCTATGAGTATTATATTGACCCTACTTTTAAAAATATATATTCACGATTAGTAAATGTAAATACTAGTCTGTCTCGCGGTGCGCATTATATTAATAATGTTTTTATGACCATTTTCCAGTGATCAAATCGAACTGAAATTTAGCAGGCAGACTGCAATATCTTTTTTAAAAAACTCTAAATCTTAATATACGATGCATACTTAATATTTTGGATTGTTGTGCGATGCGTATCATCATGAAATACTTTGAATTATGTCTCGCACATAAAGGATTTATGTTCAAAAAGTTTTTTTTTTAAAGTTTAAAAAAAAAATAGAGAGTGATTTAACTATCAAGATTACGCTGTCCGTGGTTAGGATCGACGCCACATTTGTTAACAAGAATCGTTTCCTTTCTAACAGCCTCATACAGCCAACATAGAGCACTCGAGTTCTTCTTGTAGCAGTTGTGGTTCTTGTCAGCTTTCCACGACTGACGTCACCAGGAGGAAAATGGAGAGGACAAAGTTCCCTAAAGAACACATCGAAATTCTGACAGAATCGTTCTGGAAGGAACCATATCCAAGCTCGTTGGAGATAGAGAAGCTGGCCCAACAACTCGGTCACAGAAGTCTTCAAATCAAAGTGAGTTTGAAATATTAAATTAGTAACGACTTAGATTCGTTTTTTTCTTTCTTTTATTAAAAAATTAAGTTTCCAGTTTTGATCGCTAAGTATTGGGGTGTCAAAGTAAACTCACAAAAACAGTTCCATTACTATTAATGAAAGCTTTTCCCCCTTTGCCTCTACAAAAAGGTCAAATTTCAGCAGACAGGCTAGTTCTCAAGGCAAAAAAAATAAAATAAAATAACCACGACCATCTAACTGCGCTACTTCATTCACTTCATAAGTGCCATGTACAAGCCCGCATCGATTAGAAACGGTTTCTATTGTAAACAGTGGCGAAAGCGCGTACATTAAAATACGTTGTTGAAAACTAAATTTGTGAGACAATTTATTAAACCATTCACAAAATTAAATACAATGAAAAAATAATGTAAGGTCAGATGTTTAATGATATTGTATAGCTTCTGTAAGAGCAGTCGAATCTTGTAGATTGAAGACAACGAACTTGATGATCTACAATAACAAAACTGACATTTAATGTACATGCAATAATCACCTATGACCCGCCCGTTAGCTGCACCCCCCAACCCTTTTACCCTAGATTTTGTACCAAAAACAAGTCGGCTTCAGAACAAGTATATACGGTAATTCCAAAAATATAATTCGCCATCCTTAAGTGGCAACTGTAACTGTGTTAGGTTAACAAACCCAAAACAGATTCAATAGTTTCAATTCTTTTCATTTTTAATGAGACTGTTTTAAAAATGTGATTGTGAAATAATAATTTACTATTAACAAAAACAACCACAACAATAACAAACACAAAACTATAAAAAAAAAACAATAACAACATCAATCATGTTATTTACAAAAAATTTCTTCAACATTCGAACTATTTCATCTTTCAGACTTGGTTCCAGAATAAAAGAGCTTCAGTTTCTGGAACTAGGAGACCAAAGGGCCAAGCGACTTCCTCGAACTTAACCTTTCAACCCAACCAAAAAGCGCCCCCTACAGTCTTGTTTCCTGTGCCGCATTCCATGATCAACAACTTCATCAACCAGCACCACATGCTGCCCAGACTTTCCGGCCAGGGAGCTGGCTTTGTCACACCCACCAACGCATTTGGGTCACTGACTGGACATGCCTACCCGCTGACCCCTAGTGCGTACATTGTACCACAACCAGGGTTGGGATCGGTAACATCGAATCCTTATATTGTGCCACATCCACCAATGGGATCAGTCCCGTCTACTCATTACCCACCGCATCCACATTTCCCCTCATTTCATTATTTAGGAAGTGGATTTTAGCTGGATAATATTCCTCCTACTTTTTCAGAAAACTTTATATGGAAAAAATTGTATATTTGTAATATTATTTAATGTTTTAAACTGTTTTATTGACAATTGCTAAAATTTTAGTCGTTAGACGTTTTCTACATAAAAACAAAACAACAAACTCTCCGTGTATTCATAGAATGAAGTATTCAATATGGCATACATAAAGCATTAGTCTTTAATAAATGAAAATGTAATTATTTTTTAATTAATTTTTTTAGGTTTCATGTTTTAGGTATTTTTGTGTGTGTTAGGATATTGACATAGTTCGAGGTAAATGCTGACGACCCAGCCCCGGTGATGGTAGATGAATGTTAATTGTGTGACTAAGTGCTTTCCAAGCTTAACTTTCAACCCAGAAAATAAAATATTTTTATATTGTGAAAGTTATTTCCAATTTGCAGTAGATCTAATTTCAGGCTTGAATAAATTATTTAATCCGTGGCGTAAAACAGCACATGGAAAATGTTGGGACAGTCCTTAAATTCCGCAAGAGTCATAAGTTATTCAAACATTCATATAAAAGTCTCTTATAATTTTCATCATGACTGAATGTGTTATTGCCTTAAATGCTCCATCTGCTTACAATAAAAACTAAACTGTCACACGGCGACAAGAAAAAGTCATAAATTTGTTAAAATGTAAACAAAACTCAAAGGCAGTGCCAGGTTTATTCCATGTTCTTTTTCATGTATGATGATAGCAAGTCGACTTAAAAATAATTTAGAACTATTCGATTGATGTTTAAAATAAATTTTACAGAATCATGGAAAATAAAATAGTGAATATTTTTATATATTTTTTTTATCTTTAGAAAATACAATTTTTGAGATGACGTAAGAGAGCATTAGTCTTAATGAAATTAAGAGCAACTTTAATATGTTAATTGCAGACAAAATGGTTTTACAATGTTGGCAAAGTAAAATATCTTAAGTAAATATTTTTTTAAAAGGTTTATGTTATTTTGTGAAAAAATATTTTAAAAATATTTTAAAAGTAATATACTTAACATATAATATATGGGATATTGACAAAAGACAAACAGCTTGTGAATATATTTACTCCGATGAAACTCTTTTCTTGTTTACAAGGATGTTCTAACGTGTTATTTAAGAATTTACATTTTTTAAAACATGCACCAAATCTCACTCAATCTTTTCTGTGGCTTTCATTTGATTTTGTCATCCTCTCTTAAAATGTATTTTATCCGCACCAACGGTTGCCATGTAAAATGTCCACCAAGCCTACAGCCGAGACAGAGGAAAAGCTTTTACCCACATTGACGGTGCGGGAGGAGACTCTATTCTTTTGTAGGGAGACAACTCCATTAGAACTGTACACAAACGAGACTGAATGCCACTCGAGTTTTGCCCCGTGGCCCTCCGCCGACAAAACAGCTACGAAAAAGACAAGTTGGAGAAGCTGTGGTCCGGATGGAGATCCCAGGGTAAAGATGGATCAAGGGAACGAGTACAAAGACTTTTGTTAAGGATGCCTCCAGAGATTCGCAAGTGTACTTTCCTTTCCCGCAATGTTAGCACACAACATTCTGGGAGGTCATTCAAAACTACATTTAATTTTTTGAAGAAAAAAATTAATGATAAAAAGTGATATTTTATAAATTAATTATTTTCTAAATGGCATGCTGTTTCTTTTAAATCGTTAAAAATAAAGATTTAAAAAAATTCATTTTTTAAAATTATTACGTTATTCATTTAATTAGATGGTTTGTAAGAATTCAAAATATGTTGTTCAACCCACTTGTCTTGAGGAATGATTCGTAGCTATGCATATTTATAACTTTAATTATACTAAAAAAAAAACAAAACATGTTCACTTAATTGATGAAGTAATCAGCTTTCAACACATTTAATTTTAATAACACATAAGAATTTATCTTTTTGAAATCAACTCGATTGGAACTAAAGTGTCAGACCAATCAGTCCTTCTTTAAAGATGAAGTTTGAAGTGTTAACTAAACTGCTACTAAACATAACGTTAATTTGTCATTAAATAATAATTTTAGCTTACAATGGCCAAATTCACTCTACTAGTTACCCAATCATATTTCATTTCACTAGTTACCCAATCAAAATTCACTTCATTAGTTACTAAGCCCAAATTCACTTGGTATCTCTGGGATTTGAGACGATAGATATTTTAATGTGAAACATACACTAAGCTTTCGTTACATCTTATCTTATCTTATATGTTAAAGACGCTCCTTCTGTACAGAAGATTATTGCGTCCTACTTATTTCTATGGTTTGTGTTTAGTCCTGTATTCTTACTAGTGTTTTAAATGATGATAAAGTGTTGGCTTTCCTGGTTTCTTCAGGCAACCCATTCCACGCCCGAATACCGGATGGAAAGAAAGAAAACTTGTATGTGTTTGTTCTTGCATATGGAATAAGAAAGGTGTTTTTATCTTTATGTCTATTAGAGGGTTGTATTAAGTTATCTGTGTGTTGTATTTCTAAATTAGAATTACATTTTTGACTCATACCATCTAAGATGACGAAATGTCAATGGTGCAGGTAGTGCTAAATGCAGGTAATGAACAAGAGGCTGTATGGATGTATTTAACCAAGTCTAATGTTTCAGTGATATTATCAAATCATATCACTAATGGTTTTACTGCATTTTGTACCAGAATTAAACTGCCACTTTCGGCCGTCTATATTTAATTTCGAGGTGCATGAATTTTTTATTTTAAATTATATACTCCACTTAAGAGAAAAATGGAACGTCATAAAACTAGATTGTACTCATTTAGGCTTTCAAATTTAACAAAAAAATTTAATGACGAATGTTGACATTTAAACACTAAATTGAATCCGTTCTGCTAGATCATGGACCCAAACGTGTACTCTTTAACCCCAGATGGCGAGAATGAGTTAGTAGCGAGTCCATTATTGCTTGACGGTCTCGAGAGTTCCAGGAAATGAAATCGGTAATTAAACTCACCCCGACAGTCCTTCATTCACTTTGTTGGTAGAAATTTACATTTGACTTTCATTACAGGAGGAGTCCTGCTGACAGGAGACACACAGTGGGAGAGGGGGTTGGGAAGGGGGAGTTATCAAGTTTGAATGTAGCATAAATTCGTTGACCTTATTGTTGGATGGACTGCAATTCAAGTTTCAATTTCATGTAATATAAGAGGATAAATAAATATTGTCATATTCAAAGTAATTTAGTAAAGTTGCGTTTGGAAATAAACATTCTTTTCGTTAAAGAAGTCACAAAATATTTCACAACATTTGAGTTCAAGTGAAAGGCTTGTACCAAATTTTATAGATAAGAATGTTTTAAATCATTGTATGAAGTAACAAAATTGAGAAACACGACGTAAGAATTAGTGAAATTGACAGAAACAAATAGAAATGGAGACTGATACAAGTATATACAGTTACCCATGAGCAACAGAATGTGATAACCCCAAAAAGCAACTGACCAGTTGACACGCCAGCTCCGTAAAGGAAACTAGCACAAGAGAAGATGATCCATCACAACTTAAAATGCCAGAATGTAAAGGGCAAAACAAACTGAGCAGCAAAAACAATGATTGTTAACAGGAGAAAGATGATTAAAAAAAAGTCCATTTATTATTTTATTTATTATTTATTTGAAACTAATACACTAATAATCCTTATAAAGCATGTACATTCAATCCATCCTCACAATCCTCGAATAGTAAAATCAAATCAGACGCAGCTTTTTGGTTGTTAGGATAAACTTCAAAATAAATGCCTACGTTGCAGGGGTTAGCTTATTTAAGATACTACGTAAACATTACATACCATAGAGAATATGGTAGGATTCAGCTATCACCCACCCAACCATCCATTCATCCATTATTCCATCAATCCATCCATTCATTATCGATAAGTTTGCCTCTCATCTAATTTATTCAAATAATAGCATACATACTTATGTAATTACCATTCTTTCTAATTTCTAGGTTGTAAAAATGTTTAGAGCTAACCAAACACCTGACTCTTCAGAGAGGCAAAATATACTGTGAAAGAGAAATTTACATTTTGATATCTACTCAATTAAAAAAAAACAACAGCACTTATTTAACCTTTCACAATAAGAGAGTAATTGTTTAATGAATTCAAGAAATTATTGTGAGAAGAATTAAGTCTAGTCGACTTATGGCTCCAAGCTAAGATTCACCAAAATATGTTATGTGCACTTTCACATATTGCTCTATGATAGATTCACCGAAATATCTCAAGTGCACTTATTGCTCCCTGTTTAAATTCACCGAAATATGGCAAGTGCCTTTATTGCTCCATGTTTAAATTCAGCGAAAAGTGCACTTATTGCTCAATGTTTAGTTTCACCGAAATATGTCAAGTGCCCTTATTGCTCCATGTTTAAATTCACCGAAATATGTCAAGTGCACTTATTGCTCCATGTTTAAATTCACCGAAAAGTGCACTTATTGCTCCATGTTTAAATTCACTGAAATATGTCAAGTGCACTTTTTGCTCCATGCTTAGATACATTGATCTAACAGTTTCTCCATTGGACAAGCTCGAAATGACCACCCCTCTCCCCCCCACTGAGTGATATCACACCACAATCAAGCGATAAAGACAACACTTTGGCTCAGCTGCCTTTCCGGTCTGATCAACATGTGACAGCATTTCCCGCCCATTTAACAAATTGCTGCTGTCTCAGAGCTTTAACGCCGTTATTGGAATGAAACTTAGTGAAACCCAACGCTTGGTAACAGTTTGAAACCTTGAAACATGAAATGTATGACGTAACAAAATAAATTTGCAGTTTCTAAATATGAAATGTATGACGTAAAAAAAGTTGGCAGCTTCTAAACATGAAATTTTACAGTTTCTAAACATGAAATGTATGACGTAAAAAAAGTTGCCAGCTTCTAAACATGAAATTTTACAGTTTCTAAACATGAAATGTATGACGTAAAAAAAAGTTGGCAGCTTCTAAACATGAAATTTTACAGTCTCTAAACTTGAAATGTATGAAGTAAAAAAAAAAGTTTGCAGTTTCTAAACTTGAAATGTATGAAGTAAAAAATAAGTTTGCAGTTTGTAAACTTGAAATTTATGAAGTACATAATAAACAACAAAAAACACACATACATTTCTTTAATAATTTTTCATGAGCTAATATTAAAGAAACAACCTAAAGTTAAGTAACCAAATGACAAATACATAAGGTGGGGATTAATAAAGTTTAGCCATTAAAAAATTATATCGTATCAAAGTCAAAGTTTAAAACTTAAAAAAAAAGTTGTTTAAACGTTAAAACTTTAAGAGGCCAACCACTATCGGTAGCTCACATATTTCGTGTGTAGTTACACATAAAGGATTATGTCAAGTTAATAGTTGTTATTTGCCCTGTGATTTTCCAGATGGTACAATGGCTTCAGTCAAAGTTGACCACCTCTCACCGTCTCTTGCCAGTACTCACAACCCTTTCCTATACTCTCTGCCCCAGCTAACACAATACATCTCCAAGTCATCTCCCGAGTTCCTCTTTACGGTTGGCTCCGATGGTCCCACTCTACTGCTTGTCTTGCTCTATTGTTGTTTGCAATATCGAGTTAGAGTTAGAGTCAAACCCGGTTATGTCGACGGCCTAGGGGTTTCCCATAAAGCGTCGAGATAATAGGGTTGACGAGATAACCGAGGTAAGATAAGTGGGTCGACGGCCTAGAGGGTTTTCGAAAAGCGTCGAGTAAATAGGGTTGGCGAGATAACCGAGGTCGAGATAAGTGAGTTCGACTGTACTTATAAAATTCGGTGTGGGATGGTTGGGGTTGACTCATCAACTAAGTTTTGATAGTATGAAAATTATTGTTAATTTTTTTTACACCAACCGTAAAGTGCTTAACATAGTAAATATATTCATTGCTTCAGGCTGTATAACCAATTTTAGAAATAATTTTAATGGAAGTCAATAAATACATTATAATTTAAAACTTTAAAATCAAAATGACGTAGTAAACTATGTGAGTGTATGTCAAATTTATTCAACTTCAAGTTCATTTTTTTCGTTAAATCCACGAATCAAAACTGACAAGAGTAAGGCCACTAAATGTGCAAACATGTTATTGGTAATGTCCAATACAACTTCATAAGATATAAGTATAAGTCAGTCAGTAGTACACCATATTGTACAGGCGGTCCTCGGGATACGACGTTACCTATTCTTAAGAAACGTCACCACTGATACTTCAGTGTAAGTAAGTCGGAACATTATATATATATATATATATA
>MUZC01000184.1:239442-266848 GCA_002072015.1 Radix auricularia | reverse complement strand
AAAAAAAAAAAAAAAAAAAAAAAACTAAACATTGTTGATGAACAGTACATCTTAAATTGACCCACTTCTTGATGTCCGGTAAAGTCTAAAGTTTTAACTTTGATTTAACCCCATACGATCAGAGGGCCAGCAATGTGTCACAATCTCTTTACTTAGAGGAAAATATTAATCATCTTGACATGACGTATTTACATTACCGGTCATCCTGTTACAACCAACACTCGCTGGTATTAAGGCTCTCCGGCTGTCCTCGGCTGTGCCCACTCTTTTTGGTGTCCAGCTTCGAAAATTGCTCTTACGTTCGACGTCCCTTAACTGGTGGTGATCCTAGTGGCAGTGGATATGATGGTGGCCTGCCGGGTTGTTTCTTGTTGGCTTTGGCCACAATAAATCTTCATTAGTTCTCTGCTATGAGACCCATCTTTTTCAAGGTCCATGTTTCCATTTCTAATATTTGTTGATGATTTTGAAGCAATCATTTTTTTAAACAGGGAAGGGATGCTATCCCTTTGCCCAACACTCCTCTCTCACCTTGGCTTGGGAACGGCTACGGCGGAGTTACGACACAAGCTTACACGACCTGTAACCTCCACATACCATGAAGTAAACACTGTATTGCATCTATATTACTCTGTGAGCTCAGGTCCTTACTGGGTACAGCGCTATATAAATTATCAATTTATTATTATTTTATCTTAACTATAACAGCTTGTTGCTGCAAAAGCGTGTTGAAATTTGAATAAACCTTCATTGCTTGTAAAAGATCTCATCGCATGAGGTCCTTCATTTATTATTGACTAGCAATTTACCCGCGCTTTGCTGCGGTAAATTAGGATTTCAGTTATTGAAAAATGCGTCTTTTTATATAGCTCATTGTGAGAAAAAAAAACTATATATAGGAAATCGTCCCCCTAGTGAGAAAGGATTTATTATATTTTTGCCTCTTAACATCGCGGGAGTGTACTCAACAACTTCCCAAAGGTTCAAGCTTCTACCTACACGGAAGCTTGGAGAATTAGTGTTGATTTAGTTTTATATATCCCATTCTAGAGAAAAAAGTTTTGGGCCCCGGCGAACACTGAGTGGATAGTTTAAAATGTATATACTTATTTTACTTATTACCATCGCGGGGTGTTAATAAACAACTACAAAAGGCTTTATGTTTTTACCTACACAGGAAATGGGAGAAGCAATAATTTTCTGTTTTTAATAGCTCATTAAATGTAAAAGCTACATTGGGGCATCCGGCATGCAGTAAGAGATAATTTAAATATATATTCATCTGTTACCATCGAGGAAGTTTACTCAACAACTTCCTACAGTTTGAAGCTCTATATTATCGGCAAAGAAGAAAATTAATGATTTTCAATTTTTACAGAAAAAGAGAAATGGTTTTTGGGACCCCGGCGCCACATAATTTGGAATTTTAAATTTCCTTTTCGTCGTAGGAGGGTACTCAACAACTCCCCATATTTTCATGCTCCTACCTACATGGGAAGTTGGAGAATTAGTAATGATTGAGTGAGTGAGTCCATTAAAAATAATATTTGGGGCCCAGGCCCTCAGTAAGGGATATTTTAAATATTTTTTGAAAAAAAAAACGGTTTTTGGGCCCCACCCCCCCATGAGTTTGTATTTCAAAATTCTTTTACGCCAACTTTCGTTGTGAGAAGCTAATTAACAATTTTCCAAAGTTTCATGCTCCTAACTACACGGAAAATAGGAGAGTTAGTGATGACTCGGTTTTTAATATAAGAAAAACTATATTTGGGCCCCCGGCCCCCCAGGAGAAGGAATTTCAAAAATTATTTTTTGCCAATTTTCGTCGGTAGCAAGTACTCAAAAAACTTCCAAAGTCTCATGCTTCTATTTATAGGGGAAATAGGAAAATTTGTCATTTTCAATTTTTATATATCTTATATAAAGAAAAAAAAAACGTTTTATGGGCCCCGGCCCCCATGAGTGGGAAATTTAACTTTTTTTCAATTTAACGTCGAGAGCATGTACCCAAAAAAACTTCCAAAGCTTCATGCTTCTACCTACACGGGAAATAGGAAAATTGGTGAGTTTCAATTTTTATAGAACCCAAATAAGGAAAAAATGGTTTTGGGTCCCCGATCCACATCAGCGAGATTATTTAAATTCTTTTTCGCCAATTTTCGTCGTGAGAGGGTAACCGACAACTTCCCAAATTTTCATGCTTCTACCTACACGGGAAATAGGAACATTGGTGATTTTCAATTTTTATAGAGCCCAAATAAGAAAAAAAAATGTTTTTGGGCCCCCGGCCCCACATAATTTGGAATTTAAACATTTCCTTTTCACCGTGAGAGGGTACTCAACATTTTCCCATATTTTTATGTTCCTGCCTGCACGGGAAGTTTGAGAATTAGTGATGATTGAGTGAGTGCATTAAAAACTATATTTTGCCCCCAGGCCCCCAGTAAGGGATATTCTAAATATGTTTTCACGTGCTACCATCGTTGAAGTGTATTTAACAACCCCCCAACGTTGCACGCCTTTACCTATTAGGGAAATAAGAGGATTATAGATTTTCAATTTTTATATAGCTCAAATTGAAAAAAATGGTTTTGGGCCCCCGGCCCCAATGAGTGTGTATTTCAAAATTCTTTTACACCAACTTTCGTTGTAAAAAGATACTTAACAATTTTCCAAAGTTTCATGCTCCTACCTACACGGGAAATAGGAAAATTGGTGATTTTCAATTTTTATAGAGCAAACATAAGGAAAAAAAAAATGTTTTTGGGCCCCTGGCCCAACATGACCGAAATTTTTAAAATTATTTTAAGACAATTGATGTCATGAGAGGGTACCCAACAACTTCTCAAATTTCATGCTCCTGCCTATGCGGAAAATTGGAGAATTAGTGATGAGTCGGTTTTTAATATAAGAAAAACTATATTTGGGCCCCCGGCCCCCCAGGAGAAGGAATTTTAAAAATTATTTTTTGCAAATTTTCGTCGGGAGCAAGTACTCAAAAAATGTCCAAAGTTTCATGCTTCTAACTACACGGGAAATAGGAAAATGGGTGATTTTCAATTTGTATAGAGACAAAATAAGGAAAAAAAATTTTGGGCCCCCGGCCCCACACGAGTCAGATTTTAAAAATTCTTGTTCGTCAATTTTCGTCGTTAGAGGGTAACCAACAACTTCCCAAAGTTTCATGCTTCTACCTACACGGGAAGTTGGAGAATTAGTGATGAATGAGTGAGTGAGTCAGTCAGTGAGGGCTTTCCCTTTTATTAGTATAGATTTAACTCTCTTGCATTTTAATTTTATCCGAGCTCAAACGTTAATTTAGTTACAGCACTCTGGTATCTCTCTTGGTTGGATCTATTTCGTTTATTAATTATCTAACACTTATTTGTCATTCAATAAAAGACGGCCAAGTCCGTAATCCTCTACTAAAGTTAATAAACATAACATGAACTTTACGTATTAATCAGCATTGAAGTTAACCTCAAATATCTTATCATGTAGAAGTATTTTATAAATAATTAAATTGTCCTAAAAAAATTATTATAAAACAATATAATGGGGAAAATAAATAGCCGTAAATAAGCCCCGAAATATGTTGTTTCGTTATGTCTCGTATTCAGTTCAAGATATCCTCAGTTTTAATGATTACCTTTATAAAGACTGACAGAGCGACATGTCCCACAAATATTTTAGTTTTTCAAACTTACTGATAAAATTTATCAAGCACAACACTTGTGTAAATTAGACACATTTTGTGTTGTTTTGAAGAAGCATTACGTTCTTTCATTTAATTAATTTAATTAATTTTTTTTTTCTTTTAAACTCCCTCCTTCAGATCTCAATTGTGTTACATGTTTTATCATTGGTCTCAATTGTGTTACATGTTTTATCATTGGTCTCAATTGTGTTACATGTTTTATCATTGGTCTCAATAGTGTTACATGTTTTATCATTGGTCTCAATTGTGTTACATGTTTTATCATTGGTCTCAATAGTGTTACATGTATTATCATTGGTCTCAATAGTGTTACATGTTTTATCATTGGTCTCAATAGTGTTACATGTTTTATCATTGGTCTCAATAGTGTTACATGTCTTATCATTGGTCTCAATTGTGTTACATATATTATCATTGGTCTCAATTGTGTTACATATATTATCATTGATCTCAATAGTGTTACATATATTATCATTGATCTCAATTGTGTTATTATCATTGATCTCAATTGTGTTATTATCATTAATCTAAATTGTGTTACATGTATTATCATTGATCTCAATAGTGTTACATATATTATCATTGATCTCAATTGTGTTATTATCATTGATCTCAATTGTGTTATTATCATTGATCTCAATTGTGTTATTATCATTGATCTAAATTGTGTTACATGTATTATCATTGATCTCAATTGTGTTACATATATTATCATTGATCTAAATTGTGTTACATATATTATCATTGATCTCAATAGTGTTACATATATTATCATCGATCTCAATTGTGTTATTATCATTGATCTAAATTGTGTTACATGTATTATCCTTAATCTCTATTGTGTTAAATGTAGTATATCATTGATCTCAATTGTGTTCTATGTATTATCATTTATCTCAATTGTGTTACATGTATTATCATTGATCTTAATTGTGTTACATGTATTATCATTAATCTCAATTATGTTACATGTATTATCATTTATCTCAATTGTGTTACATGTATTATCATTGATCTCAATTGTGTTACATGTATTGATATCAATTGTGTTACATGTATTGATCTGAATTTTGTTACATGTATTGATCTCAATTGTGTTACATGTATTGATCTCAATTGTGTTACATGTATTATCATTGATCTCAATTGTGTGACATGTATTATATCATTGATCTCAATTGTGTGACATGTATTATAATTGATCTCAATTGTGTTACATGTATTATAATTGATCTCAATTGTGTTACATGTATTATATCATTGATCTCAATTGTCTTACATGTATTATATCATTGATCTCAATTGTGTTACATGTATTATATCATTGATCTCAATTGTGTTACATGTATTATATCATTGATCTCAATTGTGTTACATGTATTATCATTGATCTCAATTGTGTTACATGTATTGATCTCAATTGTGTTACATGTATTATCATTGATCTCAATTCTTCATCTTCCCTTTACTTTTTTTCTTTAAATTATTGCTGTCCTTTATAAGTGTATGTTAATGTCTCCTGTTTTGAGGTTAAATGCAAAATTTAGGACAGACCTTTCAGGTCTGAGTTCGTTTTAACGGGTGTAAAAATTGGATTCTAAATTTTTTACATTCCATTGGGTCGATTCTTTCTTCTTTTGAGTGTTTTGATTTTCTGTTTTTTAAAACACTTATTTTTACTGATGTGAATTTAAAAAATAAATATCAGTTTTTAAAGTATCCGATGACACACCAGGGCAAAATATAAAATAAAGAAATGATTTTTCCCCTTTCTATTTTTAAAAATCAATGCCCAGTTGACCGACACAATTTCCCTTAGTGAAACTCACAAAAATATTCTCAACGTTTAGGGTCAGAGCGTTCAACACGCATCAAACACTGTTGCTTGCCCTTGACTAGAATATTAGGAATAGTCGTATAAATGTCGTGGGGTTGAATCCGGTGGCTTAATATTGCAAAACACCCTCACAATTTAAACCAAGTACCAACCATTCCATAAAATCAAGACACCACCCTCTCAATGAAACTAGACACCACCCTCTTAATTAAACCAACACACCACCCTCACAATTTAAACCAAGTACCAAACATTCCATTAAATCAAGACACCACCCTCTCAATGAAACTAGACACCACCCTCTTAATTAAACCAACACACCACCCTCACAATTAAACCAACACACCGCCCTCACAATTAAACCAACACACCACCCTCACAATTAAACCAACACAAAACCCTCTTAATTAAACCAAGACACCACCCTCTTAATTAAACCAAGACACCACCCTCTTAATTAAACCAAGACACCACCCTCTTAATTAAACCAAGACACCTCCCTCTCAATTAAACCAAGACACCACCCTCTTAATTAAACCAAGACACCACCCTCTTAATTAAACCAAGACACCACCCTCTTAATTAAACCAAGACGCCACCATCTTAATTAAACCAAGACACCAACCTCACAATTAAATCAACACACCTCCCACACAATTAAACCAACACACCTCCCACACAATTAAACTAACACACCATCCTCACAATTAAACCAAGACACCTCCCACACAATTAAACCAACACACCAACCTCACAATTAAACCAACATACCAACCTCACAATTAAACCAACACACCAACCTCACAATTAAACCAACACACCACCCACACAATTAAACCAACACAAAACCCTCACAATTAAACCAACACACCACCCATTCCATTAAACCAACACACCATCCTCACAATTAAACCTACACACCACCCACACAATTAAAGCAACACTCCAACCTCACACTTAAACCAACACACCAACCTCACAATTAAACCAACACACCACCCATTCCATTAAACCAACACACCATCCTCACAATTAAACCAACACACCACCCTCACAATTAAACCAACACACTACCTTCACAATTAAACCAACACACCACCTTCACACTTAAACCAACACACAACCCTCACAATTAAACCAACACACCACCCATTCCATTAAACCAACTCACCATCCTCACAATTAAACCAACACACCATCTTCACAATTAAACCAACACACCATCCTCACAATTAAACCAACACACCACCCTCACAATTAAACCAACACACCACCCATTCCATCAATCCAACACACCATCCTCACAATTAAACCAACATACCACCTTCACAATTAAACCAACACACCATCCTCACAATTAAACCAACACACCATCCTCACAATTAAACTTACACACCACCCTCACAATTAAACCAACAAACCACCCTCACAATTAAACCAACACACCACCCTCACAATTAAACCAAGACATAACACAAATCCGGTTTTCTATCGGTGTCCTCAGACTGAACCACAATCTCAGCACTGAGGACAAACTCGAGCAAATTAAGACTGACGGCAGACTGTTAAGCTTCTCGAGTCAGCCGCAACCAATACAGGCCCTGGTGTTGGTAGATTGAACCAGACGCGTGGCCAGATAGAAGTGTGTTGACCTTAGCAAGTGGACAAGAGTACATTGTGGCCAGTCTTGATAATAATCCATGGCTATTGAGCACGCTCCTACTTGAGAAATAAAGCTGAAGAAAAAATAAAATTAAAAAAATTTAAAAACTTAGAAAAGGTTATAAATTGCTGGACAGAGTGTCAGCTCACCATGGGAATACATAGTATAACTATTGTCAACTTGTGTATCCCAATACGTCTAGTATTGCATTTTATGACAGTTTTGAATGTTGTTAAGTGTCGTGGCTATGTTGGCTTGTTCAGGCAATCCATGCCACGCCCGAATGCCAGACGGGACAATGTAGGATTTGTATGTATTTGTCATTGCGAATGATTTATGTTTTTATGCCTATGTTTATCCAAGTGTTATATTATCTTGTCAATTACAGACGTTCTTTCTATTCAAATGATTATTGAGTGTTGGAGTAGGTTTTTCACCCTGTGTGTTCCAAGTTAGATATTAATGTCTTAGAAATTATTTCTTCTTTATTCTTTGTTCATTTATCCTCGGTCCGCGGAGATGTGTCTGGTGGTCCCCGAGCAAAGGAGCATTAAATTATTTATAGATTTTTCTTTTTTAAATGTGGTGTATTTCTCTAAGGATTTTGCGTTTTTTTTTAAATACACAATGTGGAAAAGTTTGTGACCCGTTTTGGGTGAATCACCTCCAAAGAACATCAATAACACATTAACGCAGATCAGACAACCGCATTCAATTAATCTTTGCGCTCTGTATCGGCGCTCTTATCACGGCGCTCTTATGTCGGCGCTCTTATCACGGCGCTCTTATGTCGGCGCTCTTCTGTCGGCGCTCTTCTGTCGGGGTTCTTCTGTCGGAGCTCTTATGTCGACACTCTCATGTCGACTCTCTTATCATGGCGCTGTTATGTCGGCGCTCTTTTGTTTTGCGCAATTTTGATGGGTCACCCATGTTTGCCAGCTGATCTACTTCTTTTTGCTGTATTTTTTTCCTATTTAATTTTTGTGTTACTAAATTTCATTTATATCTCGTCAACGATGGGATTCAACACCACCACCTTTAGCCTTTAGCATCAAAAAAGCATAAACCTTGTAAGAGTCTTTGTCATGGGTCCTACTTGAAATATGTACAATTAAATTAAAACTATAAAATAAAAACAATCTAAAATACCTGCATAAACAACCAACGCAGCTGCAACCCCCCACAANGTAGTAAAATTATCAAACTTTTACCGGTCCGTAGCTTTTAAAAGGTTGGGGATCACTGGTATAAGGCTTCAAAGTTTAGCAATCTAACAAATGGGATTTCTTATGTTAATTGTGAATATGTGAATATCAACCAGTAATGAATCTTGCAGATCTTTTTTGAGTCAAATTTAGTGTATCAATTCTTAAATATTATTCCAAGATGATTTTAATAGAGAATAGCTACTTCCTAGGTTTCCCAGAATAAGACTGACACAGTCAAGGCCTGATCACCAAGGAGCAGGCTTGTTGGCAGTCGTTTGACCGTTTGGGTCAGTGTGATTGATTAGGTTACAGGTTGGACGCTTGATGAAGAAACGCACTTAGGGTTCTCAAATTTTTGGTGAACTTCTAGCGTGTAGCTTTCATATGAACATTAACATCATTAACAGTTATTGAAATAGTAGTAGCTACTCTCAGTACCTATTTTAATGGTTTATACTTATATTGAATCTGGCTTTGACTTTACGTTACTTTTAACATAAATAACAAGTGCTACATGGTCGACATAAAGACGTCAACTATTAAAATGGGAAAGACATGCAAGTAATTGTTTCAGAATAAGCCTAACACAGGATTCGGCGAACAGGGGTAAATTGGGGTACGTAACAAGGAACTGTTGGGGGAGATGCAGGCTCATTTGGAGCCTATATAATCCATGAAAATCTGCTACTTTGGGTTAATGACAAAATACAATTTTATAATATGGGCGTAACGGGAAAATAAGTTTGCCAATCCCAGGTCTAACACTTTAGAATCTCATTCGGGCACATTTCATAGTGACTAATATTTGACAGACTTCAGTCCACATGTGAATGTTTATTTGTGTTTTATTTAAGCAACAGATTTTCATTTTTTTCCATAAATGAATTTACTAATTTAGTAATTTTACATGGGTGAAAATGGAAGCTTTGATTGAATAGTAATCACAAACAATTAATGAACTGGTCATCTTATAATGTGTATTAAATATTTATTATTTCTATTATTTATTGCACAACCCCTTGCCCCATTCTAGAGAAACAAGTTATCATGAAGCTTGAGCTCTTGCCCTGACTACGAGGACATGGGCCCTGACCTGGGCATTAATGCTATAGTTGTGTTTTCCTATTTGACGAATCTTGTTTGTTCTGGACCAGGTAAGTCGTTTGACATCTGCTGTTTTGTTGTGGCTTTCTGTTTTAATTTTATATATCTTATAAATCGTCATCTGTTTCAAGTAAGCAAGGCTCATAAAATGTACAAGGGAAAATAGAAACAGAAGCCACATTACAATTTACTTAAATGCATTATTATGGTTTTATTACAAATAATATTGATAAAAACAGCAGTTGACTCAAAGATAAACACTGAAACGATATGAAATCAATTATATATATAATATATTTGAAGTAAAGTCGTAATTAAAAATAATTTTATTTAAAAAAAAAAAAAGTTCCACCGTCACTAACTTTAAATTACAAAAATTAAACCTGTTAACTTCTGAACTATAATTTTAATGCAACAAAAACTAGTCTTAGAAAACAAAGAATATTAACAATTTTTAATACTCTAATAAATATAAAAGTCTTGTCATAAACCATGTATAAGTATAGTATACGCCGCAATAATTTACTGCATAGAAGGTGCTTCTGTAATGAATGAGATAAGATAAGTTAATTTGATGATCGTCTAGTATAATAGTTTCTGTTTTACAATGGTTATTTCAGACTTTTGATGAACTTTGCCTGATATTTACTTGGCTCTCTTAAAAATGCTGGCCGTTCATTGATTGAACTTCTAAGAACAAAATAACTTAAACTAATAAACATTAAATTAAAGTTTTCAATTTTTACAGTGCGTTTGTAAAAATTTATTTTTCCATTTTTACCATTCAGCTAGAAAAAAAACAAAAACAACTACTAACAGAAAGAGAGGGAGATAGAGAGCTTTAATATCTTCAATATTATTTTTGCGTTGCATATGTGGAAAGATATTCCTACAAGTGATATTACCTTCCAACAACATGGGGGAAATTTTATGAAAGAAAGATATAACTATTATTTATCAGATAAAATAACTAACATATTCCATAAATGTCCAAGGGAGTTTTTACACGATTCCCATGAGGTTAGTGTTTCAGAATAATTGAATTAAAATATATGGCCCTTTCTAAACGGTATTTATCCTTTAATTTTTTTTCCCTTAATGCCCCCCGCCCAACACCCACACTCACACCTTGTTCACAACATTCTCCAACCAGACTTTTTTTTCCTTACGTCTTTCCACTTCTAAAACTCTTTGTAGTATTAGAAGGGTTCTCTAAAAGCCTCTATTACTTGAGCACTTTGGAACCTCCAATTGAAATAAGAAGGTTGAAAACAGATGGAGAACATTTAAAATCTAAAAGAACTCCTTCATTCAAGTTTCTGTAGCACTCAGTATTTTTTGTTGTTGTTTCTTCCTATGACAAAAGCAACTGATTTTTCTGTGTAAATAGGGGAACATTGAATATATATAATGCTACTTATTTGGTTTTAATTGTGTATCGATGGTTAGTATAGTTGAGTTAAACTATATCGAGCTAGTTTTAAAAACAGAGGAGCATCTGATTAGAAGTAACATTTTCCATACACTAATATCGAGCTTGTTTTGAAAGGGGTTTCATTTGTGTGGACTGGAAGTGTCCAAGGGACCAGGCATGTAACGCAATAGTATTCTGGATAGAAGGAGCGTCTTTAACAGATAGATAAGATAATGAGTTAAAGTGGCCTAATGTGGTCAGTGGTCAGTGATATTGAGGCGGGTCAGATTCATCGGGACTGATCTTTCCACCCTCTAAAATGTTCTATAAATAAGCCAAAGACATTAGGTGCAAATAATTGTTGCGTTTTGTTTTACGAGAACTTCAACAGATCTAGTTGTGTTGTACATGTACCAAGTCTGTGTTTACAACAAAGTACCTTGGCGTATTTGGTAGTGAGATGAAGGCAGAAATCGGGACATTAAAAAACTTCTTTTATTAAGTATTTTGTCAAGTAATTTTAGTGCAGGAGAAGTTCATTCATCGCCTACGTCGAGGTTCAATGTGTTATGTCCAGCTTCCATTATTAGAACTATATTATTTGAAAGCTTTCGTGAAAAGAAAGAAAAAATTTAAAACATAATTTTCATTATTTTAGGTGTACGGAAAATCATAGAAATGTATGATGGAAAAGTATTTTATAATCCGTAATGCATTTTAAAAAAAAATAAGGTCGACAGCTTTATAAAGAATAAGAACTTTACAATTTTTTTTTAAGAGGTGAAAATTTTAGCATTTTTATTTTTAAAAAGAATATAAAATTTAAAAAAAAGAAGTAAAAATCAATTTCATGTCAAAAATATAGTAAATATCATTGAAAAATTTAACGAAATTTTTAAAGTGAAGGAAATGTAAATTCATAAAATAGAAAAAAATAAATAAAATCCGACATTAGTGGGGATCTAGGGATAGAGTAATATTAAAGACGGTCAAGACTCAATATAATTTATTGGGTCCTAGGCTGCCAAGACTCAGTATAATTTATGGTGTCCTAGGCTGCCAAGACTCAATATAATTTATGGTGTCCCAGGCTGCCAAGACTCAGTATAATTTATGGTGTCCTAGGCTGTCAAGACTCAATATAATTTATGGTGTCCTAGGCTGCCAAGACTCAATATAATTTATGGTGTCCTAGGCTGCCAAGGCTCAGTATAACTTATGGTGTCCTAGGTTGCGATTAAAATCATATGATAGTTTATCACCCAACGAAAGCAGTTTTTATTTGTTGTTATTGTGAACAAAAAGAAATGATCTTGAAATTCCAAGTAAACCTGAGTGCTTGCCGTTTGAACACAGACATGTTCTTTTCTTACGCTTTGTAAAGGCCGTGAACGTCAGTCGATACCAGGACCAATGTGTGGACGGGGCAGCCCCCCTCCAAGCCTGATGAAGGAAGATGATAGCTCCGGCTCATCGACCGGTGTCAACCTCGGTAGAAATGTTCTGACCGGCTCATCGGGGCCTAGACACCCTGGGCTATTGGTTGGCGTCCCCAAGGTCGCTTATCACATCCAATGAAATTTCCAGATGGAAACTCTTTCAGATCAGCACATTAAAGTAATAATGGGTTGGGATTGATAAGTATAACTCTGACACATTCAAATACACAGTAGAGGAAGTCTTGCCTAAACTTACTCATAAGTTCAAACTTTAACTAATGGTTCTCGAACATAAAAGAGCAAAAATATAATCCTAGAAACAGACAGGAGTCCACCATAATATAATTAATAATAAAGATATAGTCAATGGCAAAAAGGAAGTCTAATTTAAGGGCAAGAAAATGTAAGACATTACATATCACGGCAAGGCGCAAGATAAAAAATAATAAAATCTATATATATATAAATAAGCACATTTGTTCAGATCACAATCCGTTACACACATATATTGATGAAATTCAATAAAGAAAAAAAAATGAAATGAGATCATTTGAAAATTAAACACAGGCAGAGACCATATGCGTAAAGTTGCTTTAATAATGTAATCTAATTCTCTTTTAAACATTTCAAACAGAATGGGACTGCATAAAGATTTTTAATATAAAAAAAAAACAAATTACACAAACTATTTGTGTAAGAAAACAATAAATTAAAGCTTTATTTATCACCTGATACAAATAATTGTAAACGTTTCGGCTCATGCCTTCATCAGTACAAAAACATAAATAATTACTTACATATATCTTAAAATTAAAACATATTAGAGGCTATGGGATAAAAATTGAAAAGAAAAGAAAAACAAAAACAAACAAGGACATAGAATATAAGAAAAAGGAGGAAGTTGAAGTATCTAAAGCAGTGGTTCCCAAACTTTTTTCGCCCGTGGACCCATTTTAGAGTCACAACTTGCCCACGGACCCCCAAGTGAAAACGCTATATAAATGTATAGCATACAAAATTACTGATTTAAAAAACATTTTGTTGGAGAATTATTTATTTAAACTTAACTTGAAGTTGTTCTTTTTTTTAATGACTTGGATGAACTTGATGAGGTTTATAAACAGCTAAATGTTTGTGAGTAGCAAAAGCAAATCCGCATGAGCACTAATATCTAGCAGGTTTCTTTTGTTTGTGACGAGATTCATAACTGCACTGAATCCACGTTCTACCAAATAGGAAGACGGGAAAGTAGTCAACAACTTCCGTACAATAACCCATAATGCAGCTAATACAATTGGGATCTCTTTTTGTAACCAGAATTTGTGGTATCCTTGTTCAAACATTGGATTACGTTACTCATTTGTGGATAATTCAATAAGTTGCTCTTGTATTAGTATTGACTCATCTATGTCTGGGATCGGAGTTCGTCTCCGAGCAAAAGGGTTCACACCCAGTCGGGAATATCCAAGTGAAGAATGTCTTCAAATCTTTGGTTTAGGTCTTAATGAAGAGCCGCTAAGTGTTGACAGTAGGCAAACAAATCTTCATTTCTCTTTTAAATTTCGAGAGATTTTGCATCTGAGAACATTCTCTTCATCCCAAATTTTGTTTATACAAAAAAAGCTTTGCAACAAACGCAAATATTACGCTTTTAGTTTTGATTAAATTTAATTGGTCACCTTGTAGTTTCCAATTAGTGTCTTTAAATTTGGCAAACAAATATGTCATATGGGCTATGTCATTTTGTGAGTTAATTAAATTTTGTCTCAAATCATTGTCTTTAACTTCCAGGAATTCCAGCACTGAATAAGAGAGTATAAAATCGATTTAAACATATACTTTTAGCTAACAAACGTACTTCTGTGTGAAGTAGTGAACGATTATAGTCTTCATCATTTTCCAAACAAAGTTTAGCAATTGTTGAAGGCATTCCTTTTGATTTTATTAACTGCTCCATTGACATAATCTAGTGATCCATGCAAAACTTCACTAAGATTTTTGCAAATAAATTAGGTCGATGAATGACACAATGCACTGAACATACATTTGGTACAGCTTGTTTTATCGTATCTTAGATATACAGACGCTCCTTCTATGCAGAAGATAATTGCGTCCACAGACCACGAGAGATGATCTGTTGACAAGTGATGTAGCGGTAACAGGCCACGGCTATAAGGGTTCCACGCATTACCTAGCCGCCTAACTATTGTCTAGTTAGGTACCCATTCAGAGCTGGGTGACTCGGGGACTCCTCGGGCCCCGGGAACAAATCCTCACCTTCGTGTGGATTCGGACTCGTGACCATCGGTACAGCAGTCGAGCGCGCAACCACTCGCGCACCGCGCCCCAGAAAGCCTCGGTATCTTCCTACAATTGCCGGAGCACCATCAGTAGCAACAGAAATGATGCTAGTCAAGGGTATAGCTTTTTCATTGAAAAATCTCTTTTAATTCAGTAAAGAACGCCTAACCTTTCATATCTGTTTACAAACATTTAGCAAACAAAAGGTCTTGGCAAAATTGATCTTCTTTTACAAAGTTTTACACAAGCTGAAAGTAGAGCTTCATTTCCTGGTAAAGTGGACTCGTCAAGTTGTAGAGAAAATTCAGGCGTTTTTTAAGTACTGAACATTAAGAATTTTCAACACACTTAGTTGACTTAGCCATTTTGCTAATCCTTCTTTGGACTGAATTATGGGTCCATGGAATTTTTATTTTTATTTTTTTTTAAAAATTATTATTGTTATTTTTTTAATTTCTTTTTTTTTCTTAGGCAAGTTATGCATTTAGCAGCATAAACTATTTTTGGTGTCTCACTGCGCCATCTAAAACTTTGAAAATAAAAGAGAGATGCATGTGAGATTTCTATGTTTCAATTTATTAGGATTCTTAAAGTAACTTTTTTAATGTTAACAATTTTTAAATGTATCAGAATAAATATTAGAAAATATTTTTAAATATTATATTGCTAACTCCCTAAAAAGGTGTTTGGTCGAATTTTGAAATATAAAAAAGAATGTTTGCTGCCCTGATTTATGTATTTAGAATCGTCCAATCATATCAAATGTGGTATCAATGTAAAGCTGGATTCTTCCTGCCGTGGAAAAATATGACTTACCGACACGTCACAATTTACCCAACCCTGCAATCATCGACATTTCCGCTTAAAGATTATTTTTATGACCTACATATTGTGTCTCTGCCTTTCTCATGCATCAAACTTGGCAAGTCTTTCAATAGTTTCAATTAACCGAGCATTTTGATTGGTTACAGCTGTTGGGATATCGTAGTTCTTTTTCTGTTCTTATGTAGATCAAAAAACTTTATCTTACTCAGGACTTGAAATTTCTACCACAGTTATGCGTTGTTGTTTATTTTTATATCAGTAATAATTAAAAAAACATAGTTGTACAATTTTGTTCTAATTTAACACCTTCCGCGGACCCCCTGACGTTGTTCAGGGACCCCCAAATCAAATTTAATTGTCCGCGGACCCCTTAAACGGTTCAGCGGACCCCTGGGGGTCTGTAGGGACCACTTTGGGAACCACTGATCTAAAGTAACAGTGAAAACCACAACGGGAAAACGATTTTGCAGTCAGGTAAAATTGTGGATTTGATTAATTCCATATGGAGCCAACGTACCAAATGGTTTTATGGGTCTATTTTCCATGTGGACTCTATCGTGGGTATTGGTTGCATATAGAATACCAGTAACTGCAATATCCAAAATGCCGTCATGGTCAACACTGTTAAAATGTTTACTATTATTTGTATTAGTTTATAAATAAAACTTAAATTTATCGTCTTCTTACACAAATAGTTTGTGTAATTTGTTTTTTTTTAAACATTTCAAGCCTGTTATATGTTTATACTAACTAAACTAATTCTTATTTTCCATTATTTTTAATTTACATTTTTAAATTATATATATTTTTTTAATTGATGCAGTCTAAGATATAATAAACATTATAAAAAAGGGTCACATTTCAATGTTAATGCATGTACCAGAATGTAATAAAAACCTTCCACGATCTAAAATATCAATAATAATAATAACAATAAAATAAGTAAAAGTGCTACATAGTAATGGTGCTCGTCTTACCTCGCTTCACATTAAAAAAATAGTGAAAAGTACGCATTCAATAAAAACATTCATGGCATAGTTAAATTAACTGTATATTGCTGTGGATGTCACACATAAGCTTCTTTCATCGTTCAGATATTCAGTCTGAGATGCACGGTTTGAAAAAAATTACCAAAACGTAAAGAAACTACTAAGTCAATCAGAAAAAAAAAATTAAAGAATAAAACCCCATTGATTGTATGATTTGATATTGCATGCCACTAGAACTAAACTAATCCAATGCCCTGAACAATGAACCATTTCATCTATTTCATGCCAAAAGTCAGATCTCTAGTCTATAACCATTTCATCTAGTTCATTCCAAAAGTCATAGCTCGAGTCTAGAACCATTTTATCTATTTCATTCTAAAAGTCATATCTCTAGTCTAGAACCATTTCATCTATTTCATTCCAAAAGTCATATCTCGAGTCTAGAACCATTTCATCTAGTTCATTCCAAAAGTCAAATCTCGAGTCTAAAACCATTTTATCTATTTCATTCTAAAAGTCCTATCTCTAGTCTAGAACCATTTAATCTATTTCATTCCAAAAGTCCTATCTCTAGTCTAGAACCATTTAATCTATTTCATTCCAAAAGTCATAGCTCGAGTCTAGAACCATTTCATCTATTTCATTCCAAAAGTCATATCTCTAGTCTAGAACAATTTCATCTATTTCATTCCAAAAGTCATGTCTCTAGTCTAGTGTGCCACGACCGTAATAAATCCATCATCTCACACCAACAGAGACCCGTCAAGTGCCTGACAGACCGGTCCAGAAATTGGTTTAGCCAACACATTTTGTAGATGATTGGATTAGTCTGACAGTAGAAATAAGTGGCTGGAGCATGGTCCGGGTTAAGCCTATATGCTGATGTCGTTGTCGTTTGGTGACGTGGGGGGGGGGGGTTGGAAGCTCCGAATAGAAAAAAATCACTTTCGGGGGGATGGGGAAGGGAGAACGTCTCAGGGGAGATTCGGCTTGCAGAGCTATCACCCAGGAACATCTTATTTACAGTTATAGCAATGAACCGGGGACGTCTGTTCCTAGATTTGGGGATTTCTATACATCCGTCTGAATCTGTGTCCTTACGTCACCAAAACTTTTTACTAATGACATCATGGAAATGAATAAATATTGATCGGGGAAAATATTCTCTTTATTTTTGTTTTTTTTGGTTTAATTTTTATAATGCTTAAATCGGATCAGAAAAACAATGGGCACCATGCTGCGCTGTGCTGAAACTAAAAATTTGAATTACAAATATTGATTTCAAGTCGGGTGTTCACATTTTTTAATACAAACATAACAAATAGAAACATTATTTCAAAATAAATACGAGAATATTTGATAAAATCATTAGGATGGCAGCAATCAATTTCTAAAATGTTTAAAAAAACGTCACAAGGAAACTTACCGATTCACCGGTGAATGATGTACACGTGATCGTTTCTGAGAATCTTATGATGTACACATGATCGTTTCTGAGAATCTTATGATGTGCACGTGATCGTTTCTGGAAATCTTATGATGTAAATATGATAGTTTCTGAGAATCTTATAATGAACACATGATCGTTTCTGAGAATCTTATGATGTACACATGATCGTTTCTGAGAATCTTATGATGTACATATGATAGTTTCTGAGAATCTTGTGATGTATACATGATCCTTTCTGAGAATCTTATGATGTACACATGATCTTTTCTGAGAATCTTATGATGTACATATGATAGTTTCTGAAAATCTTGTGATGTATACATGATCGTTTCTGAGAATCGTATGATGTACACATGATCGTTTCTGAGAATCTTATGATGTACATATGACAGTTTCTGAGAATCTTTTGATGTATACATGATCGTTTCTGATAATCTTATGGTGTACATATGATAGTTTCTGAGAATCTTGTGATGTATGCATGATCGTTTCCGAGAATCTTGTGATGTATGCGTGATCGTTTCTGAGAATCGTTTGATTAAAAACTAATAAAATTAATTTTCATGGATTTTCACACAATTATCAAATAAATTGTTTGTTAATGGGATATAAAAAATGTCCCCGTGTATGCGCTATCTGGAGATGAAGAAAGGTCAAATCTAACAGACCATAATATGATACTTGCATGTACACGTATGCTATAACAAAGAACATATCAACTCAAACCTTCTATCTAGACTATAAAAATTAAGTTCCTTAATTAACAGTTTTCTGTGACGTCGTTCTACAGCCGTGTCACGTGTCAAGCTGCTCCACCTCCATCCAACACCCCATCTAACTCAATCGGCCTGTGCACGGAAAGAATTCAAATGAAGTTTTTCGAGAATGTTAATTAAAATAGCAATTATTTCTTTTAATTAGTTTCTGTTAAAGAACCCGAAAACATTGCTTAAAATCATCTGTTCGTTTATTGTGCCCCCCGCCCCCACAAGCACTTTTTCCGAAAACATTAATAAAGGAATATCGGCATCCTTCCATCTCGCGAGACGATGGTGCATCACCGTTGGGTTGGGTTGCATTTTCTCGAGTGGCTGTGCAGTCCTATCCTTGAGTGACAGTCTTTGCCACAGTTTTTACACACGAGTTCTGTGCTTCCAAATGTTTTGGCCTTTCTCCTAGCTCTTCTGTCTACAGCCTCCTCCATTCTTCGCTCCTCGGCTACTATGACGCCCTCTTTGACAAAGGAATATATGACAGCATTTAAATTAGGCTCATGCAGCAGAAACAAAGTTGATTAAATATAATGTTATTTACTTCAATGCTGATTTAACAGTGTTTAGAAAATTGATTTTTACAGAAGGTGATGGGAGAAGACAAAGGACATTAATTGGCCTTTAAAACTTTCAACAGTGAACACCAAATAATACAAATACATTTAGTAAAAAAAAATTATATACAACAAAGGCTTAAAGTGCAGCCTGTCATTTATAGATTTCTTCTTATAATACTTTTATATATTTGCACACACCAAAAGGAAAGTACCTTAGGTCAATGCGCGGTAAAGGTGCTTACAAGGCCGAGTAAAAATCCACTGAAAAATATCAGGATACACACTTTAAGCTGAAGATTAGAGAAGCTAATAATTTGAAGTGCTACTTGTAAGTGATTAGATATGATACAAATAACAAGTCTTTTTCGACATTTCTTTATTTTAAAAGAAAAAAAACAACTGGCATGCATCTAATGATTTTAATTAGGTCAATGTATGATGCGCAGGGACAAGTGATTTATTATGGTGCTTTTTATGTATTTTGTGATTTTAATGATATTTAGTTGTTAGGTGGATGCAGAGAGTGGCAAGAAGTTTATTTTGATGTTTATAAAAGTGTCTTTGATAGAAGGAAGTTCGGGACAGTTTTATAGGTCAAAGAAGAAAACAAGAAGACAATTGAGAACAAAAAAAGAAAACATATTGAAGCGTTATTTAAGTAATTCAACTTTTATTTGTTTTTGAAAGAATTTAGTGTGTTTTGCCTCTTCAAATTCCACTATCATGGTAAGTTTATAGCACATTGATCATGTAAAAAATTTAAAAAATATTGATACGAATATTGTAAACAATGAGGCTATTTGATGTTGTATATTATAGTAGAAAAGTTCAACTACTCAACTTTGATGGTTTATTATAGAGACGCCCTTTGATGATTATAGCATACTGAAATAACTCATCTGAAATTAACTATCCTTTTTTTCTTATATACAGAATAAGTAATTAAAATGATATAAATAAAAATAAAACTTTCAGCTATTCAAAAAATAAAGCTTTTATTAATTCTTTATACTAATATGCGTTTCAAATAATAACACGCACTTTTGTAACCCAAATGGTTGCGCAAATGCTGTTCTACATTAATTGAAAATATCGCCTTAAAATTTCATTTTTACACGTTATGGAGAGTAGGTTTATGGCCAAGAGTAAAACTCGTTATATGACGTCCATTAGCTTTTAGGGTTCACTCAATTTTCCTGTTGGCGTGCAGTCTGTACAAAACAGATGCTCAATTCCAAAGCCATTATATTTACATTATAGAAGAACGAGTATAGATTTAATGTCACATGTAAATTCTCGCCCTTGTCTCGTCTTGTGCCTCGGTTTAGATTACTTCAATAAATCAATGGCGGGGCTCTAGAACTTGATCATGATTTCAAGTGTTGCAATAAAGATTATAGGAAAATCTGAATGGAGATATAGATCGTAATCTGACGCACTCTATTGTGGTTGTTTATATTTTGCATCCCTTTTTTATGTTATGAAGATGATAAAAATTGTACCTCTTAATTTTTTTTCTTATTGTTGCTTTTTTAAAAAAAAGTAATTTTATAATAAAAGAAAAAACGTTATCGCTAATCTATTCCTTGCTTTGAAGAGACGAGTAAATTGAATGTTTTTCCATTTCAACACTCTTTGAATAAGCCACCAATACATTTAACCAAAGAACAGTGATGTACGTTTAAATTTCTAAAAAAATATATTTTAAGCCCCCACAATGCATGTACTCAAATGACTTGAGAGTGGCGGAATTTAAAAAATTAAGAATGAAAATATAAGTTTTTAATATTTGTTGTTGTGAAGTGAATTTTTAAAAAAACATTAGTATTAATTGCATCATTCATTTATTAATTATAATAATAATAAATTTTGTAAGAAGTTATTGATGTAAAACTCACGTTTACTTTAGTCATAAAAGGTTCAGTGGAGAAAGCCCTAATCAGAGATCTACTGACCAGGTACGATATTGTAGGCAAGCCTGGTCGGCCTGTTGTTTATCCCACGGACACCATCATGGTTAACTTCAGCTTGTCACTCATACAGATACTGGACGTTGATGAGAAAAACCAGATCCTGAAGACTAACATTTGGTACCATTACGTAAGTTTCAATAGTATTTTTAATGGTTCCATTCACTTTTAATGATTCTAAAACCAAGAGTCAAGAAGGCTTTTTCCAGCTATTCTTAAAAGAGATTTGATCTCTCTAAGTTAAACTAGTTTATTTCAGTAAGTCACTCAGACCCCTGACCCATTCTATATTGCTCTTTTTTACGCCTAACTTAGAGCATTAAAGTGAGATTGTCAGCTTAATTATCAAAATACGCACGATTCAAATTCACAGGATGGGATATAAAAATTTCACATAGATCTATGAAGAACTCCGAAAATAAAAAGAGTTCTAGCATTAGTAGACAAGATATATTTTTCACTTTTAAAGATACAATGTGCGTTTCTTAGAAACAGAGGGATAAAGGTGGCATATATCAAATATAACATAAAACATATAGTGGAATTGAAGATGCAAGAAATATTTAGTAGCTATACAGACGAGTAGGGTCGCGGAGCTGACCACGATCCGAAACCGACAACTCTTGGCAGGCAATGCCCAAATCCGATATATTAGGTGTTAGTTGCTAGTCACACATGATTAAAATCGTTGTACGGATCTTAGGCAAAGCATTTAGATGCAAAGCCGATGATGAAAACCAAAGTACCCGTTAAGTGTCGGGTTACTCCAAAGCAACCGATTCGTCCCCTTTAATTTTACGAGAAACGCCATTGAGAAGTGCCGGTTTAGGGCCAGGAGCGCCAGTACGGATTAGCAGTAGGGATCCGCTAGGAACGCAGCGGACGTAAGCTCTAAGGAAATTTTCCAGTGGGGGTCACACTTTAGGTAGGTCATTGATGATCCCCCGCAATGCGGCGGTCCTCACCATGGAGACTCGTGTGCTTAGGCGGGGTGGACCTAAATATACACTTACCTATTTGCGAAATAGTTATAAAAAGAAAAGATATTGTCGAAATATAATACAGAATAATCTAGATTATATTTCCACCTCTATACAAAATATAACAGTGTGTAAAAAGATAGACTACAAAAGTAACCCCAGCGACCTATGACACACTTAATCAATACAAAGTAAAACAAAACTTATTATTTAACTCAAAATCACATTAGAGATACGTTTTTTAAAAATATCCAAGTTCTTATTAATCTGTCCATGAAAATAAACATCTTTCTCCCACATTCCCCAGCGATGGCGGGACATTCTCCTACAGTGGAATCCACTTCTCAATGACAACATTACCAGCATCCGTGTGCCTTCAGATAAAATCTGGTTACCAGATATATTGCTCTATAATTTGTGAGTACATCAAGGGTTACTAGATATATTGCTCTATAATTTGTAAGTACATCAAAGTTTACCAGATATATTGGTCTATAATTTGTAAGTATATCAAAGGTTACCAGATATATTGCTCTATAATTTGTAAGTACATCAAAGTTTACCAGATATATTGGTCTATAATTTGTGAGTACATCAAAGGTTACCAGATATATTGCTCTATAATTTGTGAGTACATCAAAGGTTACCAGATATATTGCTCTATAATTTGTAAGTACATCAAAGGTTACCAGATATATTGCGTTATAATTTGTAATTATATCAAAGGTTACCAGATATATTGCGCTATAATTTGTAAGTTGACCAAAAGTTACCAGATATATTGCTCTATAATTTGTGAGTACATCAAAGGTTACCAGATATATTGGTCTATAATTTGTGAGTACATCAAAGGTTGCCAGATATATTGCTCTATAATTTGTGAGTACATCAAAGGTTACCAGATATATTGCTCTATAATTTGTGAGTACACCAAAGGTTACCAGATATATTGCTCTATAATGTGTGAGTACATCAAATAATACCAGATATATTGCTCTATAATTTGTGAGTACATCAAAGGTTACCAGATATATTGCTCTATAATTTGTAAGTACATCAAAGGTTATCAGATATATAGCTCTATAATTTGTGAGTACATCAAAGAATACCAGATATATTGCTCTATAATTTGTGAGTACATCAAAGATTCGAACACTAACCCTAAAGTCATAATAAAGTTACATATAGCATTGTGTTTTAATTTACCTGCCTTAGCTTAGCCTACTACTATGTAATTATTTTCATGTTGAAATTATTTTAATGAAATTATTTAAGGGCAATATATCATAAAAATACTATTCTCTGTATTAATAAATACGAATCTAAGATCTTGTAATTTTAATCATGTATCAAGGCGTTTTCTTTACAAATAATCTATTAAAAAGAGATAATAGCCTTACGCAGTGAAGAGATTTCATTGTGTTTTATCAAAAAAACTTCTGTTTCCCTGTCAGTTTGTCAAGTTTAAAAAGATATGTGAATATAAGGTAATCGATAAATTTGCCACAAGCTTCGTCACAATAGTTCTGAAATATTCATCGATTGCAGTAACATTACTTCCCTTGCGGCTCTTAGCACTAGATTTTTAAAAAAAAGATCTATTCACTCACGGATCAAAACACAAAGGTCTTCACGTGCATGGAGTAGATTTTTTATTGTTGGATGTGTCATTATTTTTTTGTCAAGCGTTTATGCATGATTTACGAATTTACCTGAATAGATTGATTGTTTTTTTGGCAACAACTAGGCCCAAAGTCCAGCCGATGACGTCTAAATAGAACTCAAGCCCATGATTTTAAATATCATGTCAATATAGAGCTTAAGACAATCAATTTATACGTGAGGTGCAGTTAGCAATCTTTAGGAGATTTCATGAATAAATTAACTGATGACATTTGAAGATAGTACTCCAGCACATACGTTTCAATTACAGGTCGCTATAGAACTTCAACTCGTGAGTTTACAACACAAAGTCCACATTTTTATTTTATTGGATTACAATCTATTAGTAGATGGATGTAACACATTTGCGATGTAAAAGTATCAGTAATGTGAAAATATTTAATAGTTAAGGGTACATGAGAACGTAGCTTTTCTCAGTGTTCACACTTATTTTATGAAGCAAATTTCTTTAATCATACGAAGTCAATTAGCTTAAATTTATAAGAATATTAAGAAGTTTAAATTAACTAATGTCACGTAAAGCCATTAAAAGCTTAAACTCACAGAATTGTCTATTTTCGTTACTCTAGGATGAGATTCGAAGGCGTTATGTCCAGCTGTAACTGATAATGTCGACTGGCAGCCAGGAAACCTTTTCAATTATTATCTCCTTCTTTAAAATTGAAATATTAATTAGCTTTGGGATTTACAATTGAAGCTTTACGAAAGAGGAACAAAAACACACATTAAAACTTGTAGTTGCATTTTATAAAAAAAATCGTCAATTAAAAATAAAGCAAAAAAAAAAAAACAAAACAAAAAAAAAACAAAACAAAAAAAAACGTTTTGAAAGCTATTATGATGTGGATCTTTATGAGTTTTAAAAGTTAAAAATAATTCATAAAATACAGATTTCCTATGATAAATTAATTTAACTGTAACATATGAATACTGTTAAAGAAAAACAAAACAAAATTATTTCCATACTGAAAACCAATAAACATTGACGTAAGTAAGGACTTGGGGGCCAGAGGACTTGGTCTCGTTGGGGGCGTAATTGTAATATTTAATGTAAAATATTTTGTAGGACAATTTTTGGGGGCCCCCTTAAGAGGGGGTCCGAGGGATTTTCGAAATTAGACCCCTTTCCCCTCCCCTAACTACGCCACTGCCAATAAATAACATTTTAAAGTTAAATCCTTTAACTTTAATTTCGTTTTATATCTAAAAGGGACTAGAAATGACAATTACTTTTAAAACTTCACCTTTTCTCTTATTCGTTGACACAAGTCAATGCATTCGAAAAAATGTTAATGACAATGTTGATTTTTAACTTTGCTGTAAATTTTCTCGGTATTTAAAAATTCTTGTATTTTAATGGGTTTCAAATGAACTTATCAAAATAAAGAATACTGCCCCATCCCCACAATTTTGCTCTATAAATAAATATATAATACAATGTATAACAGAATTCTCCGAACAAAAGAAGCCATGAGAAGACATAAACCTAAAGGGAAACATACGATCTCGCCAAATCACGTTACACCGGGCCGAGATCTTGACACGCCAGTTTCCTCGTTTAATCCCGGCAACTCGTCAAGTTGGTCTCACTTTCCGACGAGGGTTGTCGGAGGGCCGTGTTACGGACAGCCAAACTGTCTCCCAAATGTTTTATCCAACCAACTGACCTTTCCAACGAAATTCTCACATCCGCCCTAGGGCCAGCGGGGTGTCGGGAATCCGATTAGAAGAAAATGAGTTGGACTCTCTCGTCTTTTCCCCTGTTCTCCCACTCACCGAGGTGTACAAACAACGGTTCGAGAACCCCTGCCGTCTTGTATTGACCAGACAGAATTACTTTTCTCACAGAGATTACCTGAAATTAAATATCTGTTTTTCTGATTTAACTAAAGATTGCAAAGGGTAACGTTCGTTGGAATTTACAGATGGATAGATTTGTTGAACTATAGAGCGCGATGAAGAAAGTGAGAAAGAGAGAGAGAGAGAGAGAGAGAGAGAGAGAGATAGAAAAGGATAGAGATAACGATGGTTCACATTAATAATAAATTATCCTCTAAGTCCATTAACTTAAACTCATATAAAGCTAAGCCTGCATTTGGATTTACTCTATGCTGGTGTGTGTTTAACTACATTACACTATATTGGTTTGTATTTAACTACATTAGTATATATTGGTGTGTGTTTAACTACATTAGTATATATTAAAGTGTGTTTAACTACATTAGTATATATTGGTGTGTGTTTAACTACATTAGTATATATTGGTGTGTGTTTAACTACATTAGTATATATTGGTCTGTGTTTAACCACATTACTATTTATTGATGTGTGTTTAACTACATTTAGAAAAAATTTGAGCGCAATTCTGATCTAAAGATTTTGTAAATGTTTATAAAGGGTTGTTAGCCCAGTCGTAATAAATAAATATAAATCAGTTTTTATAAAGGGTTGTCAGCCCAGTCGTAATAAAATAAATATAAATTAGTTACATGATTACTCTAAGGGGAAAAATCTTTTTCTTTCGTCTCGTGTCACAACGCCCAGTGACATTGAACTCAGTGGAAGCTTGAAGTCAAGGGGGGTGAACTCTAAGAACGTGTCCCATCATTTCAGTGCAGACGACCGCCTCTCAGAGCAGCGTGATGCCCTCGTTGTCGTGGAACATACGGGTAACCTACTGTGGATGCCCCAGGCGATATTGAACAGCTCGTGCGGTTTCGACACTCTCTTCTTTCCCTTTGATGAGCAGACTTGTCAGCTGAAGTTTGGCTCCTGGAGCTACAACGGCAATATGCTTGATATAGATTTTATAGGTAATTAACGGCAATATGCTTGATATAGATTAAGGTAATCAACGGCAATATGCTTGATATAGATTTTATAGGTAACAACGGCAATATGCTCGATATAGATTTTATAGGTAATCAACGGCAATATGCTTGATATTGATTTTATAGGTAACAACGGCAACAAATTTTGATATTGATTTTATAGGTAACCAACGATAAAAAATTTTGATATTTATTTTATAGATAACCAACGACAACAAATACTGATATTGACTTTATAGGTAACCAACGGAAATATACTTGAAGTTTACTTATAAGTTGCAATGAAATACGTGGGATATTGAATTTAGGTGTAACTAATAAAAGATATTAGATTTGATTATATGGGTAGTCAATACAATAGTTTAGCCTTAATGTAATAGGTAACAAATGTCCTTGATAGTGATTTTAATGTAACATTTGTTGAGATGTTCGTTGATGTTAACGGTATCAAATAAAAATGTTAGATTTTGTTTTTATAAGTAAATAGTGCTATTAGTCAGTGGTGTAGCTAGGGACGGAAGGGGGGTGGGTACAAATTTAAAATTATCCTAGGCCCCCAGTTTTTTTCTTTTTTTTTTTTTTTTTTGGGGGGGGGGGGGGTGCCATTTAGTTTTCTTTTTTTAAAAAAAACAATTTTTACGTTATCGCCATTTAGTTGGGGCCA
>MUZC01000184.1:154523-239380 GCA_002072015.1 Radix auricularia | reverse complement strand
CCCCCCCCCCCCCCCCCGACCCCAAGCCACTACAAACTCCTAGCTACTTCACTGCTACTAGTAAGTAATGTTAGATTTAAATACTTTTGTTACTGCCGCAACGTTTTAGAGATTGATTTCTTAATTGGCGAGCATAAAATGGTAGATGTTGATATCCAAGGTAGGTGCTGGAACATACTGCTGCTATCGAATGAGGTATTTGTAGAGTCACGACTTTATTAGTAGTCATATTACTGATAGCTAAAACATACACGTGTATTTCACACATTACATCATCCAATCACTTTTCGTGTTTTCAGTGATTTTTTTTTTTTAAAAAGCTGATCCCATTCTTTTAGGATGTTTTTAAGAATTATTTTGTGTTAATAATTTTTGAAGTTAAAATTGTGCACCCCGATTAGAAACAATAATAAAACCAGGTAAAAATAAAACACTTGAAGATTTAACCTCGTAACTGTTTGAGAGCCACCGGTAACCTAGTTTTTTTTAACTGTCCTGTTTCTGTTGGTCAAGGTGAAGTCCGTGAGATGGACCTGAGTGACTACATGCAGTCCAACGAGTGGAGTGTTCTGGAGAACAGTGCTGTGAAGAACATCAAATATTATACGTGTTGCCCCGAGCCCTATCCGGATATGACTTTCACGTACGTGTACACAACATTCTAGCAGAAATGTATACCTCAGTGATAACCTTTGGTTGAATTCAACCTGGCAGTTTTCTAACGAATAGTTGGACGAAATGTGTGATGAGCTTCCAATAATGTATGATAATAATCTAATGTTTAGGTGAAACAAATTATTGAACAGATCATTCAGTAAAAAAAAATCTTATACAATAAGAATTTTTTATTTAAAAAATGGTAGTTATTTAAAGATATTAATATTGTTAATCTTTAGAGCAGGGAGAGCTAATTGTTTTGTTTTTTTTAAAAAAAAACGAAAAATAAGAAAGATGCATGAAAAAATAGATATATTTTTTGAAAACACGTATGCCTGACTGACTTTAAAAAAATAAATTAATAGTAAATTTACAAACTTCTAGATGCTGGAAGTAAAAAAAAGTTTTTAAAACAATGAAATTGATTATCTTCATTCAGCATATAGATCTACGCTCGCTAATCTGCTTTAATATACATCACTTGTCATAATTGGAGTTACATTTGAGACATAAAATTTAGGGAAATTTCTATTTAAAATATGAATATAGCTAAACACAATGGTCATTTTTTTGTTTACCCGACATTAAAAACAATGAAATATATTCTATTTTCAGACTGCGATTAAAGAGGAGAGTCGCATTCTACACTTTTATTTTAATCCTGCCATGTGGGTTGTTATCACTGCTGACGTTAGTTATATTCTGGGTACCGCCAGAGTCTCCTGCCAAGTTACAACTTGGTAAGATCGTAGTGACTATCATCGGCAGTCATTGCCTGGCACTGTTTTAACGAGATTATTGCGATGAAGATCTAAATATCAGATAATGTTAATTTTTTTTTAGGCCGTTTGTGTCTTCACAAATTTTAACGCTGTCAAGTTGTAAATCACTGTTAGACGCAAGTTATAAAATAAAATACATAAAATACCACTTTATCTTATCTGTTACAGACGCTCCTTCTATACTGAAGATGATTTATTTAATTTAGGGCTAGTAAAGATTAATTTAAATTTTAACGTTAATTTTAAAAAAAAAAAAAGATTAATTTCATGAATTAATAGTTAACTACGATTAAAGCCAAACATGTCAAGGAAGGTAACAAAAACATGTAATTGACTTTTATTGTTTTATACAGTTATTGCGCCAGTCTCATTACACAGAAAAATTTTATTTTGAGTTTTTTAAAACTGCTATGGACTATTGCATTATGTTCTTCAGCGATACAGAACTTTTTTTTCTCGACTGTTATATTTTGTATTGATTAATTTTTAAATAAATTGAACAAAATATATATTATGAAAAAATTTCTTAAATTTTTACCAAATTTTATAAATTAAAATAGTTTTAATTGATATTAAATGGATAAAATTTTAAACTATTTATCAAGAAATTAATAGTTAATTTCCTTTTTTACATACATAGTAATAAAAACGTAACAGAAATGGAGTTTTTAACAAAAATGAGGTCACAGAAAGGATAATGTTGTCAATTGCTTAAGAAATTTTTCTTACTGTCTTTCTCACTGCCATTATAGGCAACAGGTTTTTCCCACGGAGACTACTAACAATAACTGGCACTGTGTATGATATGTTGTATAACAGTTTCCCTTACGTTCTTAGATAGCAAACTATTTCTAACGTCTTCTGTTGATACATATGCCCATGTTTTTTTTTTTATTATGAATGTTTTCTCTACAATACGATAATGTACTTCCATTTCCACAGGTATGAACATCTTTCTTGCCTTTTTCGTTCTTTTGTTATTGTTAGCTGATTTTACGCCAAGGGCAGCCACCTCTATCCCATTGATTGGTAAATATTATATAAATGTGTATATAAAGTACTGAAAATGAAAATATTTATAATTTTACGTTCTAAAAATGTAAGCGATATTAAAGTTGATTTATATTAAAAGCCTTATTTTCTTTATTAAAATAACAAGAATAACGTTAAACGTCTATTTCCATTACTTAAGATATCTCTGAATGAGTTACCGACCTTTTTTGGCTGGGTCTTTGATTATTTCTTTATTACCTTCCTCCACAGGAGCGTATTTTTGTTTAAGTATGATCATGATAACTATGTCTACAGTCCTAGCTTGTGTGGTGGCCAACATGCATTTCAGAGGCGTTCGTATCAGCAGGGCTCCGAGGTGGCTTCGGTTGGTTAGTTGAACACATACATTTTTATTTTGAGAGCTTAGTTAAGCCCCGTGAAAGGGCACTTTTACGCGTTCCCTTTTACGAGTAGTTATTGTTTACTTCAATGTTAAAATTCCAAACCTTGTTAGGCAGTGAGGCCAAATTCATTTTTTTTTGTGTGTGTGAAAGGCGGCCAATGGAAGAAAAGGTTATGTTAATAAACAACTTTGCTATATATACGTTATTGCACAAATAATTTAACGATGAATTAACAGGAGATAATTATTAAATATTGTCATCAAACCTGTAGCAAATGTAAAAGTTGTCAAATACATGTATCAGACCATTGCATAGCGTAATCACTGCGTCAATGACACTAACATAAAACTATGTACTGCCCTACCAGTGCGTCATTGACACTAACATAAAACTATGTACTCCCCTACCAGTGCGTCATTGACACTAAGATAAAACTATGTACTCCCCTACCAGTGCGTCATTGAAACTAAGATAAAACTATGTACTCCCCTACCAGTGCGTCATTGAAACTAAGATAAAACTATGTACTCCCCTACCAGTGCGTCATTGACACTAAGATAAAACTATTTACTCCCTACCAGTGCGTCATTGACACTAACATAAAACTATGTACTCCCCTACCAGTGCGTCATTGACACTAAGATAAACTGTGTACTCCCCTACCAGTGCGTCATTGACACTAAGATAAAACTATGTACTCCCCTACCAGTGCGTCATTGACACTGAGATAAAACTATGTACTCCCCTACCAGTGCGTTGTGACACTAACATAAAACTATGTACTCCCCTACCAGTGCGTCATCGACATCGCAGCCAAACTGTTCCATGTCAGCGAGGTAATAGAGGAAAACCGACTCCAGCCGGTGACTCCAAGGAAGACGTGGTCCACGTACGTCACGGGAGAGAAGAGTCAGTCTGACCCAGAGACGCTGGTAGCTAAGGTTCATCTTCTTAACTGCCAGTCAGGGTCCAAGCAGGAGATACCAGATTACGGGGCATTTCAGGTGGGACAATTTATAGTTTACAAAAAATCTTACGGTTGTATTTGATGTTGTAACACCATGATTTTATTAACATGATCCTATAAATATTGTGAAGATTTTAGGAAAGACCAACGATTTTTTAAACTTTTTTTTTACATTTAAGAAATTGTTTTGTTAAATGTTGTACGATTTAGAAGACGTTTCAATGAAAGCATGTTTTAATTGATTAGAAAATTGTAATAACCGAACTTTGGAGTATTGTACATCTCCGCCGGACGGTAAATGGTCATTATTATCGCAAACAACTGATGAGAAATTTGAAAGTTTAAGTAATTTGAACGGATTATTTGGCGAAAAAGTGTAATTTATATTCCTGTACACTCCAATCTCTCCAATTTATATTCCTGTACACTCCAATCTCTCCAATTCGAATGACTCGTCTGTCAAGGATGTAACAAGTGACTACTGTGAGCCCTCCACTTCCACCGCCTTCCACCAGTCATCAACAACAGCATCCACCAGTGACGATGTGATACTTATTGATGAGGTAAGTTATAGATACAAATTATAGGTGAGGAATATTGGAATAAATAGCATTTGTTTGTTTGCTTCAAATTCGTAATTCTCTTTAAAACCTCATCAGGGGTAACGAATATGTCAAAATATATATATAATTCTCTACATGGTCCAGCCATGCCGGACAAGACGTAGCAAGCTGTCTGACCTCTGACCCCACCGACCAATCAGATTGCAAGAAAAAGTAGTAAACATTCGAAATTTCGTTGAATTGAAGTCAATTACTGTGTTCTTTAAATATCATGTATTTCGTAGTGTAATGGCTATAACATTCGCCTAACACGCGGAGGTCGCAGGTTCAATCCCCAGCTACGGCATTACATTTTTTAATTTTAAAAAAAATGTTTGTGTTTGTGCCCGTTCATATCCCACAATCTGTTCGATCACCATAACAAACACAAGACGAGTTGGAATGACCTTTGTCAGGTTATTCCAATTAGTTTATGGTTGGCAGCTAGGGTGATGCGGGGTGGCAAGTGGCTAACCACAGTGCACATGTTTTCAGATCAACAATGCGTCGCAGTTATCCACGCCTCCGAGGTTCATTCGCGTTGTTCTGATTTCTTCGTGATGTATTTTTGTGTCTGTTCACCCCTCCACTTTCTTTGCACTATCTATGAGCAAATCTGCGGCGTATGCTACGCCGCGGGCATCTAGTACTATTTAAAAAAACAACTATCATGTGAACTTGCTAAAATGAATTAGCATCATAGAATGACATAATTATACAAAGAAAAAAAAATGGATAACAATTACATTTATCTGTACAATAGTGAGTTAGGTGTGAATTATAGACACTTAAATACTGATATAAATATTCCTTGGTGTAAGAAGACCTTTCATGGGAATTAAAATAGTTTCAGCATGGATAAATAAAGGGGAGATCAGCACAATCAGTAATTTTTTTCTAAAGCTAACGTTCAATAACTGCATGTTTCTTTGAGTAAATGTTATAGAAATGTAGTGTACATGGGGCTAGGGGCTATAGTAAAACTTATAAAATAGAGTGAAGCAGTCGGTTGAATAACACAAACTTATTGCCAAGCAAAAATTTAGGTTTGTATCTTTTTACGTACAATCAAGATACTATAAATTTTGTATAGGTTGAGAATTCGCAATAGCAGGCGTAAACTGCGACTCGTATTGTTCTTATCACTCAGGTAACAGCGGATAATAGTTTCTAGTTACGTAGTATTTACTTATAATTTGAAAGTTAATTTATTTCAGATGAGTGCCATACGAGAGTTGATGGACGAAGAACTTGTCTACAGAGAGAGCAAAGTTGAGAACAAAAAGACCATTCGCGAATGGCGCATGATTGCTTGTGTTATGGATAGGTTGTTTTTTACATTTTACGTTATCATCAACGTTTTAGGGGTTGGTGTGATTCTTTTGAAGAGTTACCTTTCATGAGAAGTGCGCACCATGCGCACAAGCCGTTTCGTTTTTTTGTATTTCTCGTCGCCTAAAGCCCTACACGTAAGTTATGCAGTTTTGTGTTTAATCCTGATGCAGAGAAATTGTTTCAGCCACGCCGAATGGTCTCCTAACACAGGAACAATATTTCTGATATTTTATAGTAGATCTGATACAAAGAGATTAAAATAACAACTAAATAATTTGACACGATACAGAATTGTTTACCTCAATTTTTGGTAGCTGCACTTACTAATACAGAAAGATTTACCCAACCTTCTGTGATTGCACTTAAAACAGAAAGATTTATCCAAACTGTAGCCGCACTTGTAAAAAGTCCATTTTGTTAGACATGTCTTTATATTTTTATTCATTCATAACTCAATGCCACATTTATTTCGACAATATTAAGTATGCATAAAACAATATATCACTTTTGGCTATCAGAACAATTTTATCGACTGAAGCAAATAATTAATATATCATGAATGGCGTAAATATTGTGTGTTACTTCATTAATATGGTTGTTCAGTGAACTGCTTGTAAATGCATTTCATTAAAAAAAAATTGTTGAAAATCTCAAAAAGTTTATGGCGTATAATTTGTTCTCTTTGAACTGTTGACTAATTTATTATACTTCGCGTCTATAATGTCTTTATATTTATTGCGATGCTTCAGACAATGAGACTTAAAGATTAGATTTATACTAAAAGTGATGGAATCTATCGTTACTTGAATGCTGTTTAAAATGCACTAAAAAATGTGTTTTAATTTTTTTCTGATATTTACAGTATGGAGCGAACAAAAAGAATAAAGAAATAAATGAAAATTTTCGTTATTTATATATAGAGACCTTGATCTTTTTATTAACATTTTCAATTTATTCTTGAATTGTTCAGAATAAGATAAACTTTCATTTCACAAAATACTCTATGATGTTGGACTTGGTTTAGACAATTCCTCAGATATTGCCTGCATTAAAAACAGGTTTGTTTTGCTAGAACTTTAACACAATAAAACGAGACAACGATGAAAACTTACACAATTACAGTTTGTTTTGTCAAGTTCGGATTGCTTCATCTAACACATGTCTTCACTTAAAGAAATATGTTTGGTCAATTTATTTTAACAGTTTATTATTGGTGGTGTCAAAATTAGTTATTAATAAATGAACGAAACAACAGCAACAAGAAATGAATATTATTAATGCTTGAAATTTTAGCTGATGAAGGGGTGATGAGATACATTTTGGAAAAGGTTAGAAATATATATTTGCGTCTGGGTAGCGAAGTCAACAGTGCTCTCGCCTCACAAGCTGAGGGGCGTGGGATCGAGCCCACGCAAAGCCACATTAAGAATGATGAATGAGTATCGCTAAAAAGTCATCCACTGACCTGGAGAGGAGATGGGCGCCGCAAAGGTCTACAAAGCTCCGAGAAAGTTCTAATGGAAACATTTGAACCCTCTACGACCATGAGGTTATGGGACACAAAAAAAAAAGAAATATATTAGCCAGTCGTAAAATTCCATGTTAAAGACTTAAATTGCAACAGTTGTGACGAAACCTCCATGCATCATTGTCATTAACGACGCCGTCATCAACAGTGAAATCATGCTCAAAGATTATCAGCAAAGATGAAGAATCGTCGACAGCAAACTAATTCAAGTGACACCACAATTTTTTTCACTGTGGTCTGGATCGCTGACAAAAAGACATGCGCGGGCCGGATAACCATTCCAGACAAAACAAACTAGGTTAATTTTAGCTGTCTTTGTAATGTGCGGATCAGAGGAGGACAATTTTTAAAAATCATCAAGAAAGAACAAAGAAAGAAAGAAAACTAAAATATTCATTTTCTTAAAGGTATTTAAAAAGCCAAACTTGATTTAAATAACATTACATAAGACCTAACACAAAATGATTAAGATAAATGAAAATAGCAACTTTTATGCACAAAGCAACCGATATTTTTCCCGCACGTGTGAAGATCTATTTTTCTAAATTTGATATTTATTCGTATGAAAACGTCTCTTGTGACAATTTTAACAAGCACAATAATCATTTAGTAACGTTGGCGGGCGGGTTCAAATCGCGTCGAGGCTCGCGGGCCGGAGATCACGGACCCCTGCAATTTTAGACAGATTGTATGATACAAATATATCCACAATACTTTTAAAATACACATCTCTGTTGACATGAGAAGAGAAGTGAAAGAAACAGTGTTATTTCTTCTACTACGCAATGTTTCCGATTAGATTAGTTTGTCCCTGTGCAAAATAACAAACTCTTGTGCAAACTTGCACAGCATCATTCCCCCCCCCCCCAAACATTTACACCTAAAAAATCTTAGATATTATTTTATCCTTATTTAAACTTGTTGCGCGAAAATTATAAATTGTTGCGCTGCGTCAGTCATACATCTGTGCTGACGCGTAGCTTATATGGAACATTGGCCACGCGTAAGTATGAGGTTATGAAACACTTAAAACGAAAGTGAGTAGCGAATAAATGTTTAGCAATAATTGTAATTAATTATAAGTTGTGGTTTGATTTTGCATATTTGAAACCCATTCGTTACCTTATATAGACTAAATGTTTGAAGTGTTCGGAAATGGAGATGGCAGCTATTGGGGATGACCTGACGAAAAAAAAACCGTTCGAGTTTAATTATGGGATTTCACAAATTTAAACATTTTTGATTTTTTTGGAGCATTTTTAGCATAATTGTTAAATAGTAAGTTATGTAAATGGAAAGGACGTAAACAAGGTAAGGGTTAGCCTTACAGGACATAACAAAACAGTGAACGTTTCGGCAAAAAGCCTTTTTCAACGGACATACAATACACAAAGAAAACGAATGTAGCTCGCATAATCAACAGAAAGTCAGGAAATACCTTTAAAGTCGACTTGCTTTCAAACTTTAAAAAACTTTCTGAAAAACCACCTTCAAAAACAACAACAAAAAACTCCATTTCTCAATATAAAACACTGAAATTCAAATCCATGGTACCCAATTATGTAAATGTTTAAGGAATGCTGTTTAGCTCAAGTAAAACTTTCAGTCCATGAGCTACGTCACATTTTGATGACTAATTTAACTGTGTTAAGAAGATTTTGGAGAAAGGGAAAGAATGTAAATAGAAAGCTGATTACAAGTTGTCTGAATGAAGTTCAATGAATTATTTGTTTAGGTGCATATTAAATCAAAGGATAATCATTCTTGTAACTTGGGCGGCTGGATAGCGAAGTCATTAGTGAGCTCCCCTCATGTGATTCTCTTGGGAGATCCTGATCTCATATCGAGCGCCTCCCCAGCAAGTAGGGGAAAGCCCATCAAATATGGAGGGTACCGAGGAAATAAAATACCCGGGGAGGACCAAAATCATCCCTACTGCTTCGTAGGAAGTGGAGAGCTCCACAAAGGCTAGGAACCCATTGAGCTGTGAGGGGCAACCCCCCAAGTGGTTGCGCGCAAGGTCAACAACCATGCCGTGTAAAAGACATAGTTACAAAAACACCAATAAGATTAGTAAAAGAAATTTCAGTCTTGGGAGAATATGGATTATTTGACGAAAATATTACACCGAATAGTGAAAGCCAAAATCCGGAAGCTGTTAGGCCAACAACCATCATCTCTACCAGGAACACGACCACCAACGGGGCTTGGAATGTCCGCACGATGTACGAGACTGATAAAGCTGCACAAATAGCCACTGAGATGGCTATTTTTGGAATTAGTGAAGCAAGATGAACTGGATGGGGCCAGAAGCAATTCATCTCAGGAAAGATGGTGATATTTTCGGGACATGAAGAAGACGATGCCCCACTTACACTGGGTGTTGCCATGATGCTATAAAGGAGCTCTCATTGGATGGGAGGCCCATTGAACCTATAATTCTTTTAGCATACTTACGGAGAAAGAAACGTAGCATCAACCCAGATGTCATCCAATGCTACGCATCAACTAATGAAAGAGACAAAGAAGAATTCTACAATAGAGTGATGACAATAGTCCAGGGTCCCCCACGGAGGAACATCGTCTTCCTCATGGGAGACTTCAATGCCAAGATCGGCAATAGGAACACAGGGTATGAAGAGGTTATGGGACAACAAGGGATAGGCGAGATGAACGACAATGGCGAGAGGTTTGCTGTCTTATGTGCCATAACAGACCTGATCATAGAGGGGAGTATTTTCCAGCACAAGAGAATATATAAAGCTACATGGGTCTCACTGGACATGAGAACGATGATACAAGTATGCATTCGTAAAAATTCTGGCGATCTCTCCAAGACGTAAGTGTAAAGAGGGGAGTTGATGTTGCCTCCGATCTCCATCTTCTTGTGGCCAGGATAAAATTAAAGCTAAAAGACATTATACCGAGCAACAAGCATATAGGTCTGAGTATAATACCTCCCTCCTGAAGGACCAAGCCAAAAAGGAAGAATTCAAGATCTCACTATCCAATAAGTTCCAAGCCCTACGCGAAATACTCGAAGACGAGATAACTAAATGAAAGTGCCATGGAAAAGTGTAAAAGAAAAAGTCCAGTCAACATGCCAAAAATTAGTAGAAAACAGGAAAAGGGCACACAAAGAATGGGTTACTGCAGGCACACTGAATAAAATAGAAGAAAGGAAAAGAAAGAAATAGCCGCATTCGAGCACAGAAAAAACAAGTCCCAGAAAGAGTAAAAAAGTAAATAGAAAAGACGTAAACAGGTTCAGGGTGAGCCTGACAGGACATAACAAAACAGCGATAGTTTCGGCAAAGAGCCTTTTCAACGGACATACAATATACAAATAAAACGAATGTAAAAAATAAGAAATAAGAACTTAGCTGCGGGGAACTCTAAAGAGTCAATGAAAGTCAATAAAGACAACTCAAGAATGTTAGGGTCTCCAACAATTTAGGCTGCAAGTTAAAAGTAAGGATTTGTAACAATATGGTGAAACATGTGCTGCTATATGGAGCCTAGACAAGGAGAACAAGGGCCGTAAACCTGACCAGAATCCAGTCCTTCATCAATTGTCTAAGAAGGATTCTCAGAATTCACTGGCCGGACAAAATCAGCAACCGGAAACTGTGGCAGAGGGCAAACAGAAGCCCATTGAGGAAAAGATTCTTTAAAACTGGTGGAGGTGGATCGGTCATACACTAAGAAAACATGCTTCTAATACAACAAGGCAAGCCCTGAAAGAGGAAAAGAGGCCGTCCAAGAAACACTTGCCACCGAGAAATGGAAGAAGACATCAAGGAATCGACAATCAATGCAAGATCATTGAGAAGCTGTGATAGTGATGCCTGGAGTTCTCTCGTAGATGACCTAAGCCCTTGGAGGAATCGCAGACGCCGACGATGATCGGTGGATGCCTCTCATGGACGAGAAGGCTCAACAACAACTCATAAGCTGAGGTGCGTGGGATCTAAGCCTTGTTTGAGGTTTCTCATATTAAACTAATTAGTGTCCGCATACTTTAAAAGGCAAAGAATATTATTTTTAATAACAGAATGAACTTAAACTAAATGACCATTTAACACATTATGAAAATTGCAAGTCCCATTAACGATTTTTAAAATCCTATTGATCTGCGGATTAAGCCTAGATCACTAGTAAATCTATAAAAACGATTCACTAACAATTGATCATTCACGTGACCAAATGTAAGTGAGTTTCTGCCTCAGTTCGTTCCAATACAAACTTATGTACTTTTACGTACAATATTCATGTAAAATAAATTAGGCCTACATGTACTAAAACTTGATCCCTCGTATAAAATTTCCTTGTTAGAAATTATTACCCTCAAAATAATACAATGATTGAATTTTGTACACTCATTTACTCCATCAATTCCATGGTTTCAACACTTGTAATTGTAAATTGATTTTTAAAAACTCTAGTTTCTTATATTTTTTTAAGTATTGTTCAGATTTTGGTTATCTCATTAATATATACATGCATTTTTATTTTTAAACAACTATGTATTTTTATTTTAACAAGAAATGAACACATTCCTTTACGTGTTCAGTGAAATACAAATGGCGGGTAAACAGAAAAAGGTTCACTTTATGAATTATTTCTCTGTAAAAAAAAAAGCTTCAAATTGAACGAAATAATTAAATATATAAAAATAAAGTTTTTTAGTTATAGGAACGTTTTGCGGCGATCCAAACCATTGAGACTCGTAAGCTCTGCCGTGGTGGCGCCAGAGTGATACTATGATGATAGCGTGTCACAGTAGGAAATTCCACACCTCTCTCGGGAGGCACACTTAGTGGTAGGGGTTTTCGACCTAGTGTCCTGGACGCCCAGGCGGCCGCTTGTAGCAGCGACCGCTCCGAGGTGGGGGGGGGGCTTCTCAGTCTTTACGTCCCTTAGGGGGCCAGAGGGCTGAGGGGGTTTTCCGGGAAGCCCCATGAAGAGCGCAGGTTCGGGACTGCTGATTTTCTTCCACATGTAGGATTTTCAGTTAAGGAAACATTCTCGAGGTTCTTTGTAAATTTCACTGCAGCAGAACTTCTAAACATCTTGTTGAAAATGTGTGTCGATGCATCAGGTTAAATCTATAGGCCAGCATGTTGATACTCAGAAAGTTTATTTAAAATAATAAGATATCACAATAGTGTTTCTATGGTTAATGTTATAGGTCAACAAGATTTGCAAAAAAATAAATTGCACGATTTCTTTTTGAATAATATTTTAAGTCTTAATACAATATGGATATTACAGTACGTAATTAAAAATGACTAATTACTAATTCTTATTAATCCATCGATATTAATATGAGAACAGCGAGTAATGAGTCAATGATCAATTTATTATATCAATAATTTTAAATAACGATTAACGTAAATTTCTTCTTTTCATATATATAAAAAAAGATATAACTAGTTACTCCCATCTCAAGGACATAGCCTTCCATTCTGAAATTATTAAGATAATTTCCAAATGTAAAAGCACTACACACATACCTCCACACTATTTGAAATGCAGGTAATCATTTATTTTATGGCAGAGCCTAAATCAAATTTAAAATGTTATAATAACAATTTCAAGTTTTGAAACGTTACTAAATTATTTTAAATCAAATATTACATTTAACACCAATGTCAGAATTTATGATTTTTAAACAATTTAAGACAAACGAGTTTTGAAAAATATAATTTTAAAATAATTAGTTAACACATGTCACTTTTTTTTAATTGAATATACACATAGCGGTAACTATCTCTTAGATCAGGGATGCGCAAAGTGCGGCCCGTGGGCCAAAACCGGCCCGCGAAGCAATTTTTACTGGCCCGCGACCTCATCTGAAATAATTAATTAACTAACGTATTATTTTTTAGCAACATTAAATATAAGAAAAGTCGACAAGTTTTACCGTTTTGATAACGTCAAAGGATGGCAAAAGTCGATAACATTGTATTGTTTACCAATTACTAGACTTCAGTCTTAAACTTAAAGACTGACAAGGGGAACAAATGTATTTGGTTCTGTTTGTTCTGCTGTCTGTGACGTTAAATAACCAAGTAAACGATATATTTATTTACTGCTGATGGCTATCGTCATGACTCGTGAGCACAGTTGACTAGCAAAACTTGTCTGTAACAAAGTCAGCTTAGTCAGGCTGGCAAAGTTTTTAAACTTCACTGTATCATTCATAAAGAAGTTCTTTGTGCTAAACACCTTTCATGTGATCGTGTCCTTAAGCAAGTGATAAAGGATATGATCTCTATTCGCTCTAAAACCCTGTTTCACATCCAGTTTTAGCAGTGTCTTCTTGACATCCAGAGAGAATACAAAGATGTTATGTATGACAATGATATAAGATGGTTTAGACGGGGGACAGCACTTCAGCGCGTCTACACATTAAAAAAAAAGAAAAAAGAACTATCTGATGCTTGTCTTGCATAATTTGCATTATCGGTTGATGTGAAAAGACATATAAACCTTCTTAACACAATTCTCCAAGGGCACACTGCAGTGGTAAGCCAATTATATTCACATATCAAGGACTTTGGGAACAAGCTGCAACTTTTTCAAAGGGAACTTTTTCAAATGCAGTCTAATACCACACATTTCCCCTCACTGCAGGAAATCATGACAAGTTTACCAGAAAGAAGCTTCAATTGGCATCAGATATGATGCAGATATCACATCCTTGGCTGATGAATTTCAAAGACGCTTTCATGACTTAATAGCTATTGAAAAGATAAACATGGCTGTTGTTGTTGAATCTTCATATGTCTCTTTAGATTTTGATAATACTGCGGCAATCTGCTGCGGGAATTCATTTAGCTGCAAACTGATGCTGAATGTCGCAGCAGACAATTTCTTCTCTTTGACTTTTAGAGTGAGCTTCATGATTAAAGAGAGATTAAAAGGATTCGAACATTTGTTTAAAAAATGCTTAGCTTGTTTGGCTCGACATACTTGTGTAAGCAGACATTTTCAGTTATGAATTTTAACAAGATCTGTGTGAGGACGAGAATAAGTGACTCTCAACTACGTGATATCATACATATCAAAATCATGGCATTGAGCCTGACCTCACCACTTACTGCATTCAAGATGCCAGTTTCACCATTCACATTAAAATTTTACAATAAAAACTCATCATACTATGTCATTTTTATATTATTATTTTAACCCGGCCCGCGAATATCTTTGCATAAAGGAATATGGCCCGCCATGCAAAAAGTTTGGGCATCCCTGTCTTAGATAGATACAGATATACTAAAACCTAACTATCTCTAGGACAGATACATATATACTAAAACCTAAATATCTCTTAGACAGATACAGATATACTAAAACCTAACTATCACTTTCACGGATATAGCTACACTAAAACCTATCTCTTAGACGAACACAAATATACTAACACATAACATTATCTAGGACAGATACAGATATAATAAAAGCTATTTATCTCTAGGACAGATACATATGTACTAAAACCTAACTTTCTTTAGGACAAATACAAATATAAGAAAACGTAACTGTGAATTCAGGAGATGCATCAAATTACCACACAGCGCTATAAATTATCATTACTAATTATACCTAAAACATTTTCAAACATTTTTACTAAACTTCTAAGAGTGACTTTGAACGATTAAAAAATGTCATTCAAATTTCACGGCCCAGTGGAACAGAACTAAAAAAAATTAAAAAATTAAAAATTATCGGCCATCAACAAAAAAAAAACCCAAAAAAAAACAACAAAACAACAACAAAAAAGTACTTTGTCAGGTTTAATAAAAAATCCCTCAAAGAAAGTTTTCTCCTAACTCGTGCTGGCTATTAACGCTCTGTTGATTACCCCAGTTTTTATCAATGATTTTCTAAGCCAAAGTATGTGATGGATTTTGATTTTTGTCCAGTAAGCTTCAATCGCCAGATCAAAGCGTTCATCATCGCAGCGTTGTCAGCTGGTCGCTATGTGTCCCCACTGAATATGTAATTTAATAGACTTTAGATTTGTAAGGGCAAGATCATCTTTGCTATAACTGACTAACCTGTTGCTCTGGCAGTCCGAATTCAACATGCGTCTATCGAGAAAGCTTTCTACATATAGTAACGTTAAAAAAAAAGTTAATTCATTGTACAGTTTCACACTTTTTTCTATAATAATACTGTAAACTAACTGCTCCTTTAAATTTGTTAAATATCTGCAAAGTTACTGTTTGAAACTATTATGTTAAGTTCCTTAAGTTCCACAAACAATACTGTCATTTTCAGTTCCTTAAGTTCCACAAACAATACTGTCATTTTCAGTTCCTTAAATTCCACAAACAATACTGTCATTTTCAGTTCCTTAAGTTCCACATACAATACTATCAAGTTAAGTTCCTTAAATTCCACAAACAATACTATTATTTTCAGTTCCTTAAGTTCCACAAACAATACTATTATTTTCAGTTCCTTAAGTTCCACAAACAATACTATTATTTTCAGTTCCTTAGGTTCCACAAACAATACGATCATTTTTAGTTCCTTAAGTTCCACAAAACAAGACAATGATTGTAACAACATTCAGCAAGACGTAGGCCGTAAAGAATATCCGGTCTGTTACACATGCAATGAGCCTCCACTCCCTGATGTTTGCTGACTTTACTTCCTCTTTCAGTCGCTTCTCTTGATGGCTGAGTAGAATTTCTTTAATTCTCCTGATTTCTTCCATAAGAGGACCAGAACCGTAAGTGTGTTCTGGGAAGTAATCATAACCATAGTCCCGCTCAGAGGGCTCAAACACTTCCGGCTGTGCAAACATCCGGGGATTGACACCGTTGTCAAGGAGACGAGTCTTCGCCGTCTTGGAGTCGTTTTCTGTTCACATTGAAGAAATAATTTTATTAAATATATAAGTAATCAAAATATTGAATTGTGTACTTTCATAATTTAAGTTTGTAGATCAACTTCAGAGTTCATAGCAATATACAGTTGAGAACTTCCTTTAAAATTATAGTTGAAAGAAAGTAATTTTTTGGTCTCACGATAATTTCCTTTGTTAAATCATCTCTACTTTAATTCTCGAATATCGTGCCTCCGTCCTGAGTTAAGTTTTGAAACCTCATCATTATCTTCGTACATTGTTTTTGAAGAAGTTTTCGACTCGTGAAAGTCAAACTGATTGGTCGAGGAGAACAAACGACGAGTGTTGTGTTTAGAGAAGGAAATCTCTACATAAATAGTGAAATTAAAATTTAAAGTGTACTATTTTTGTTTGATCTTATACTTTAATAGTAGTATGTGAAATTAATAAAATGATAGAGTCGTGTTTGTTTTCGGGTTTAACTTTAAAAAATACTATGATAAGAGTGAAATTCAAGCTGCAGATTTATTAGCCGCGGAAGGAAAAAATAAAAAAATAAAAATAAAAATAACAGATCTGAAATGATCTGAATAGAACAGTCCCTTAACCCATCATTGGGTCATTGGGGCACCATTTTGAGCTGCACACTATCTCATGCCATGTGTCACGGTCCTGTTCGCCTTCTGGGAGTCGCTCAATGACAGGCCGGTCCACTCTTTGAGATCGTCCTCCCATCTCTTCCTTGGTCTGCCTCTTTTTCTTCTTCCCTGGACTGTGCCTTGCAATATGGTCTTCCAGATCTTGTCGCGTGTCCGTACCATTGTAACAGGTCATTGCCCATCAATTATTTGGTATACAACTCTAGGACTTACCAGTTGTTAACTTTCTTTCATTAGGTCTTGACAGGTCAGACCAGATTTTATTTTTGTTAGTGTTAACGTCTCGGTAACTCTTTGGTTCTGCTACATCCACACCAAACAACTTAGCCACTCCGTTCACAGTGCACTATTTCCAGAAATCGCAAGAAAGATAAATTAAAACATTTCACTGTCTATATAAATAGCTTCTAGATTTTTTTTTTATCATTAAGTGTATTAAATTTTTCAAATTAAAATACATAAAAGTGCTAATCAATATTTTACAATATCTCACTCTACAACGTTTAAAAATAATTTGAAAATTTTTTATTTAAATTTTCGTTTCTTGTTTTGTGGGAATTTAAAGGCTATTTATATAACTACTGCGGTTCTAAAAGGAGTGGGACCTTAAACATTAAAATTATCTAATGCCGCGATAAAAATGACTGGTGGCGTAACAGGAAACGGGTGGCTAACAATTATTGTAATTCTTAAATTATTGTTTTACACCAAAACATATTTCTTAAAGTAACTCTAGTACACGAGACGTTCACGCACCGCCATCATTATTTACGATGTGATTATTATTATATCTACCATCATTTAGTCGGTTATGCTAGTTTATAGATATTTTAGCTTTAGACGAATTCGATAATTATGAATTGTCCGACCATTTAAAATGTACCTGTCTTTCAAACTTAACAAAATTAATGCAACGATATCTTTTATAGTTTACCGAATACCATACAAAACTCAACCATACATAACCGAATACCATACCGATCTATCCAGGCATAACCGAATACCGTACCAATCTCATCTAGACATAACCGAATACCGTACCAATCTCATCCAGACTTAACCAAATACCGTATCGATCTCATCCAGACATAACCGAATAAAGTATCGATCTTCTCCAGACAGAACCGAATACCGTACCGATCTCATCCACGCCGGGGGTCTGTTGATCCTGACCCCTCTCAGGTACATGTTGGCCACCACGCAGGCTAAAACAGTCGACAACGTGATCATGACCATGCTGAGACAGAAGTAGGCACCTGGAAGGAGACACGTTAAATACGCTGGACACATGAAATATGCTGGACACATAAAATACGCTGGAAAAATGAAATACGCTGGACACATGAATAAGCTGGACACACGAAATAAGCTGGACAAATAAAATACGCTGGACACATGAAATATGCTGGACACATGAAATAAGCTGGACACATGAAATACGCTGGACACATAAAATAAGCTGGACATATGAAATAAGCTGGACATGTTAAATACGCTGGAAACATGAAATAAGTCGGACACATTAAATAAGCTGGACACTTTAAATAAATTGGACACATTAATTACGCTGGACAAATTAAATAAGCTGGACACATTAAATACACTGAACACATTAAATACAATGAACACATTAAATACACTGAACAAATTAAATACGCTAGACACATTAAATACACTGAACACATGAAATAAGCTAGACACTTTAAATAAATTGGACACATTAATTACGCTAGACAAATTAAATACGCTAGACACATTAAATACACTGGACCCATGACATACGCAGGACACATGAAATATTAAAGTTTGGGAATATTGAGACTACGTGATATGTAGTTTAAAGTTTTAAAAAATCATATTGACTTTAAAATATCTTTCTTTTCTTATATGTTAAAGTTTAAATTTTTAAAGAAAAAATTGTTCATAATTTAATTAAATATTTTTCTTTTCATTGATGAAAAATCCGCTATGGTAGTATTTTCTTTGATTTTTTAAAGCTTTTGGAGTTCTACATTTGTTAGATTCACCTATCAAAGGTATTGAAGCGGCAGCTCTAGGTGTGAAGTCAGCAAGAACCAGGAGTAGGAAGAAAAATGCCACAAACACACTCATCCCTGTCAATCAGAGAAATTAATTAAAATAATTGGTCAAGTTTACAATGCGGTTAACCCGAATAATACTATACGATAATTTATCTTTGTATAAATGCATATATACTTTGTGAACAAAAGACAATTGATATAAATACAGCAGAACCTCTCTAAGTCGAACTCACAGGAATCGGGGAATGCATTTCATCTTTATATATTTGAAGTTAGGGAAAATGGGAAGAATTACGCTGTGACCCAACAATCAATTCGATGTAGGGACGTTTTTGACCTAGGGAAGGTCGAATTAGCCAGGCCCGATTATAAATGCTTCTTGCTTAACGTATCGTTGAAAGAGGTAATAAACACTTTAATTTTAAAAATTTAATCCAAAAGACAATAACCACATTCCTAATTTTAACGCATTCAAAAGCTGTACATAATTTCCTTATGAAATCACTGGTAAAAGAGAGCATGCGCAGAAATAAATTTCGGCAGTGTATTATCATGAAACCATTGTTAAGTATTTTAGAGTACAAGAAACTTTTGAGGATCCTCGATTTAATGCGTCCACAGACTTTAAAAATTAAAGTCTATTATAGGATGCACAAAGAATTTAACGACTTGATTTTTAGACTGTGATGTGAGTGCCTAGATTTAAGTTTAGCTAAATATGTTCTACTATATATGATACCATAAATTAGCAATAATAAAATACTTGCATGACTACATATTTATTGACCAATTGAAATACTTACTTGATTTCATTACTTATGTATTGACCCAATTAAAATAGTTAAGTTACTACGTATTATAAAACCAAATTGAAATCCTTACGGGAATACATATGTATTGATGACATTGAAAAACTCATTGGACTACATATGTATTAACCAAATTGAAATCCTTACTAGACTACACATGAACTAACCAAATTGAAATCCTTACTAGACTACACATGAACTAACCAAATTGAAATCCTTACTAGACTACACATGAACTAACCAAATTGAAATACTTACGTGACTATGAATAAAAAAAAAACTAAATTGAAATACTTACGTGACTACGTACCTAACTGAAGTTTGGCCGGAGACTCAGGCGGCACCCAGAAGATGACCAGGGTCAGCAGAGACAGGAGCGTACACGGCAGGATCAGAATGAAGGTGTAGAAGGCTGTCTTCCTTTTCAACGTCAGGTGGAAGGTCAGATCTGGAAACGGTTCTGGACAGCACGTGTAGTACTTTACATTTCTCACAGCCCTGTTCTCGATAATGTCCCATTCGTTACTCATCTGAAATGAAAACAATGAGTTCGGCAGGTAGGCTATTCTGAAAATACATGACTTTTTAAAAAAAGTATATTGCATTAAAAAGTTCTTTGAAATATTTTATCCAACTATACATTTTTATCTTGTAGCTTGTGTTGTATAATTTATATCATGGATCTTATGTGATATGCGACTGAAACTGCTGGCAATGCATGACGTCAGAAGTATGGTCTACTTACTAATATTACTATCAAAGCTTCAGTTCCGTAGCCAGTAATAAAACCCAATAAATTCAAGCACTATTTAATAATAATAATAATAAAATGATAATTTATATAGCGCTGTATCCCAGCAATGAGCCGGGCTCACAGCGCTTTACATGGAGATAACAATACATATATTAATTAAAGAAACATTCATATCATTCTCACTACATAAATGACAATAGGTTACACATCAGCTACGTCAAATCATAGCAGCTTATCTAAGTTTTATGACTTTTAGATTTTTCCACAAAGTTTAATCCATTGGAATAGCCCAAATTTTACCGCAAGCAGTATACACAAGAAGTGTATTTAAATAGCAAATGACTTTGTTACAAAATGTGAAGTATGAAAATATAACAAAACTATTTTCACGCAGTATACTCAAAAACAGCTACCCAGATAGTCTCATACCACGTAATCACTAAGGTCAAACGAATGGTTCTTCACGAACTCCACGTTAAGTTTAAAGCCATTGTAGGTCCATGAGCCGAACTTAAGCCAGCAAGACTGCACATCAAACGGAAAGTACTTGGTGTCGAAGGAGCATGAACTCCTGAGAATGGCTTGGGGCATCCACTGGATGTCACCGTTGTTCTGGACAATGCACAGTGCGTCTCTCTGTTCTCGTAGGCGATCATCCGCACTGTGTTACAAATGTTAGATTCGTAGTGTAATTAGTATTCGTAATAGTGATATATTTATATAGCTGGTTACCCAAGCAAGTAGCTGGGCTTACAGCTCTTCACATAAAGTCTAGTTATTTTTCAGTCCAAAATGTAAATGCTGAAAATATTTGTTTCAAGGGCAACTTATAAGACATTAATATTATGTGTAAGGGTAAAGAATTTCATTGTTTTGGATCGCATTGTCTCATTAAGTTGATCAAAAGTTATTAGGCTTGCTATAGCTCTAATTACGAAGCTATAATACTTTTTAAAAAATAAATTGCTTAAAAAATTGAATTTGAAAAAACAGATAGACATCTACATTTCTTCAATACTTAATTACTTAAAATAGTTTTTACAGCCACCCTTTCATAATTTTTCGGTATAAATAATACATTTATTCTTCTCTACATAATTTAATAGTTGGATATTTTAAATAAAAATTCCTTTAAAATTTAAATTTTGTTAAAAACACATTTCGGAAATGTTTGTACTAAAATATCATTTAAAAAATATCATTTTCCGATCAAAAAATACAAAATATCATGTCAAAGGATGATGTCGGTATCAACATGAATTTTTGGTCACGAATTCGAGACAAATTCTGTGCGAATCAATTTTTTTTTTCTGAGACATTTGGTGAGTTCTTACTAGAAAATCTATTAGGAAGGAATTGTAAGTATATCTTTGAGTTTGTAGTAAGAGACTTACAAATTATACAGAAGAATATCTGGAAGCCATATCATGCTGGATGGTATTCTGATAGACTGAATGTCGTCATGCATAGCAGGGTCCCATTTCAATAGCATATCATTCCACTCCTGAAATTAAAGAAAGGCAACAGATTTGTGTTAGAAGCTTTCTTGTGAGCATGTCGACAAAATTGCTGGAAATTTCATGGCATTGTTTGCATTGTTATAATATAAAAATGTATTTGAGTATATAGTAAAGTGGATCATTCTCATAACGAGTAATTCGCATAACGAGCAAAAAATGTGAGGAAGTTGCTCCGTTAACGAGCATTAGTTCATATAACGCGTTCCACTGAAAGTAGAAGTCCCTTCTCCGATACTCATTTGTGATAAGGAACGTCCACGCCAGTGCAATGTTAGTCTTTGTTAAGCACTCGGTCTGTTAGCTTATTGTTTTAGTGGGTGATCACCCAATTTTACAAATTTTGTATAAAGGCAGTATTTGTAATTTTTTACGTGCAAATTATAATAACCTATGCTAAAATGTCTTCGGAGAAGAAAACACAAGAAGACAATAATAAGAGAGAAAAATAAATCAGGAAATGAGACGTGTAATTATTTAAATGCGAGAACAAGATGTGAGTGTGGCTAATCTAGCGCCCACATACAATCGGCCAACATCAACGATCTGAACTATTCTCAGGAACAAAACCAAAATTAAAAAGATGGATGCTTCAAGGAAGTGTCAAGTATGTCTACTTACGGGCAAGACACATTTTCGTAAACTTTCGAACTTTGGCAAAAACAAATATCTTTAGACAGTTTTCTAGTTAACAATGATAATTTGTCATAAATTCATATTTTTATTTAAGTTTTTCTTTTCAAATCTAAATTGTAATCCAAGCTGTTACACTCCTCGGCAATTCATAGGTATTTTAAAAAATAAATGTTAATAAAATGTTTTGAAAAATAAGTATTTTTACAGCATGGAATACATTATCAGATTTTACATTGATTGGTATGGGAAAAATTGTTTCGTGTAGCGAGTGTTTGGCTTAGCGAATAAGATTCTGGTACGAATTATGTTCGTTGTAAGAGGTTCCACTCTATATTAAATGAAAGCGATTGGAAGTATAGATGTGGAAAAAAAATATAGAAAGTTTTGAAAAATGACAGTAATCATTTTAAAGTAATTGTTATATTTTTGTCTACATTGCTTATTTTTTAAAACGTTCAATTGTAAGACTCCATACACTGTACTGAGTTCACAGTTCAAGTCCATGTTCATCATATCATTTACACTTAATGCACACGATAGAAAGTACGTTTTTTTGATGCCCCTTGGACGACTTTTTAAAATCTGCTCCCCAATTTGTTTCCTTTTCTGAGTCTAATCTTTGTATTACCAGATCAAGCGGAAATAGAGACAATAATCGCGAAGCACGTGCTTGAAGCATGTTGCAGCCCCTAGGGAGAGGGACAGGAAACACGTCATAGTATTAACGGCTTTCGGGGATAATTCTGTAATGTTCATCAGTTGCTTGTAATCTCCTGTCCATCAGAATAACCATGTTTAATCTATCTGACCTGTTACTTGGTTCTAAGATGACTTCCATCTCATGACATACAATAATGGGGTTATTCTGACAATAGTAATCTTCAAGAGAACAAAACAAATAAGAGATATAGATTCTCTACCTAAAACAAGATACAATTAGAACATGTCTCTATCAATTGGTGTAACTATTTAAACGCATGTTGTTTAGGATTTATCTAGAAGAGAACATACGATGACGTAATAATATCTCAATTCTACGTACATATCTGTACCACATGCTGGCTTTCAAAACTTGATTGGATTCATCCACATCCAGGATCTGGATGAGAGACAGTCCAAACAGAACTGTCATGTTGTCCGAAGTGTTGATGACTGGTCGCCCTTGTTTACCTGACATATCAATTCATAACATTAATGCCCTTGTTTACCTGACATATCAATTCATAACATTAATATAAGAGGACACATGAAGATTAACTCAATTCATAACATTAATATAAGAGGACATATGGAAATTAACCCAATTTATAACATTAAAATAAGAGGACACAGGGAAATTAACTCAATTTATAACATTAATAAAGAGTACACATGGAAATTAAAGGTTTTTCGGCAGTAAAAACTTGACATGATTTAGCTTCAGTTAGAATAAAAGACCTTAAAAAGACTTGTTTTTTGTGTGTATTTTTTAAAATGCGTTGTTTAAAAACATCTTAAGTAGTTTCTGTCTTATTTTCAGATTGTTTCTTCTGCATAAATATAAAAATATATTAATTAAAAAAACTTAATAATACATTTGAATTGTATAATATTTTATTCCTTGAATCGTAAATAATTAAAATTAAAATAGTACTCAATATTTTTCAACTGTGAAATTTTGGCGTTTCGTTCATACTAGTGATGGTGAACCTATGATGGCACGCGTGCCACAGTCGGCACGAAGAGCCTTAACTAAAATTCCTTAGACAAAGCAGCTAAGCCAAACACTCCTTTCCCGGTGTTCTTAGAGTGTTGGCACTTTACTATAATACGTGGATTTTGGTTGAGATTTGGGCAAGCATCACCAGAGAGGTTCGCCATCACTAGCCTATAGTGTACATACATAAAACTCATAACAAATTTGTACAAATTCAAATTAAGAGTTTAATGTGTCAGCATAAATATTGTTATTGAATTATTTTCAAATCAGTGTCTTAAAATTCAAATTGCGAACTTCATGATTGCTTTAATAAAAATTGCAGGTGATTATAATTTTAAATGATCTTGTATTTTACATGTCCATGCATTTAATGCCGTTCCACACACTTCATCTTCTTTTGGAGCATCTGTGTTAATTTATCTACCTTGTTTTTCATACTTGTTTAACAGGGAGGAGATGAGTTTCTTCTCTGTGGACATGTAAGGGAGGCTATCGTCTGTTATGGGTAAACCTTACGAATACAAACAAGGGGGAATAAATCAGAGCAGATTATGCAAACACAAAATGTAATCTAAACCTTTAAATGAATGGATTTGAAGTGAAGTTTAAATTGTCTAAATTTTTGTCCCATGTTTGAATGCCTATACCTTAGATCAAGATCTTTCTAGTGGTTGCAATGATTAGCGCCCCCCTTCCCCCGCCACAACCAACCATTTTATCCAAATATTTTACTCAACTTGAGAAACACGTTTTACAAAAATAATTCCACAAGATCTTTACCCTGACGGCATCTCTTCAGCAAAGTAGTATGCAGAAATAACTAAATAAATGTTTATTTTGTTAGTATTTAAGTAGCAGTACGCGGTACATAAAATCATATTTGTTAAAGACAAACGTTTCTGTTACTTTGGAGTATTTTTAAATATCGTCATTAAGCTCGCGAGTGAAAGGAATGAGTCAAAGATTCTAGCCGTGTTATGAATCAACTTTAGCATGTTCGACCCTAGACAAGTGCCACAAGCTCTTGGGACATAAACGACATGGACTTTGCTAGTATTCAATTTTGAAAATAAAATGTTATATTAGATTGCTATTAGATTAGGGGAAAAACAATGTACAAACAAATTTTGTACTAAATAGATCTAAATGCCTTATTTATGAGACATGACTAAAAGTATTTTCAATATAATATGCGGCGCGCGACAGACTAGCACAAACATTTACATGCTGCAAAGAGATACTTTGTGTATATCTAAAAATTCATTAATTTAAATACTGTACTTTAGATTTAAGTGAAATTTTGATACATCATCTTTATTGTCACTACGATGGGATATCGGTATGTGGGTTAAAATCAATGCAAAATTTTTACGACAATCACTCAAGCAAGCAGACGCCACAAGTTATTACAAAGGATTTAAAAATGCAAAATTTCAGTTATAAAAAAATAAATAGCAAAATAAAATCTTCCCTAGTTACATACTTCCAAAATTTTTTTATTAACTTGATAACCAAAGCGGGCGCATGATTGTAATTTATTTCAATCATTAGAAATAAATAATGTTTATGTCTTTAGGTCCTAAATGCCAGGAATGTATCCAGCTGGTCTTAAGTATCTGTGATAAAGATCATATGAACTTTATTTCAACTGTCCTCGACATTCTCTTGTGTTACAATATTATTTTAAAAAATGTAAATTGTGTCTTTAAAATGGATAATACTATTTTTCATTCGTAAAAGAAAAAGAAAGTAGACAATTAACTGAGAATGACACAAATAATAAAGAATAATAATAACTTAGAGATGGAAAGTTTACGGTTTTATTGAGTGGTTTTGAGTTTGTGTCATGTCTGAACAACAGAAACAAAAAGTTTAAAACAAAACGTATGTTAGCATTCTGTGGAATAATTAAAGGTGAAAATATTCAAGAGATCGCGTTACTTTAACTGAGAAGATGGAATTTTACAGATTACATGATGACCGAAGTAAACCAAAAATACACGTACAATTCATTAGTAAGATAGTGTAAGCTTATCAATATACTTCATGTATTATGTCAAAGAATGTGAAATCTTTGACAATTTCTTCAAGTTATTTTATGTTAAGTAAGGGTTATATTGCTTCCTTGATGAGCCCATTTTGACTTAGATGTTTATTACTGCACCTAGAAGCCAGGGAGCCAGTGAAAGGTTCACCTAGAAGCCATGGAGCCAGTGAAAGGTTCACCTAGAAGCCAGGGAGCCAGTGAAAGGTTCACCTAGAAGCCATGGAGCCAGTTAAAGGTTCACCTAGAAGCCATGGAGCCAGTGAAAGGTTCACCTAGAAGCCAGGGAGCCAGTGAAAGGTTCAGAGAAATGAGGTACCCGCGGCCACCTTCGACCGTTTAATTCAAAGTCCACGTCTCATTTCTGAGGGTGCACACAGGCGAGAGGTTTAGCTACACGGACAAATCACATCAATACTGGAAGGTCAACTTTAGTTACGTGGTTAAGAGTTGGGGCGAGAAGTTCAAGGTCGAAGTAAATGAGGTCCTGGCGTTCAGAGCCTGCTGTACATTTTTGTTGCAACAAGACATTTAAATTTTACAGCTATCTCGTATATGTCTAATGTTTCGTGAATAAAATTACCAGTAAACGATTATTATTAAAATAAAATGAGAAAACAGCATTTAGAAACATTAAAATAAATGCTTTATTGCTAGTTATTTTCTAACATATATTTTGATATATGATTTAATTTTACACAAATATCATTGTAGAAGAATACATACATATTTTTAAAAAATTATATAATGCTTAATTACAGATTACAGTTTAGGTCAGCACTGATAAAAAGCTTACAACAATCGTTACAATAGATTTGTCAGCCTCTACCGCCAACTGAACGAGAAACAAAGAGAGTAATAGACATAAGCATGACGAACTATGAAATCAACATAAGATACACGTCACACAGACAAGATGACATCACAGTTTTAAACAAAGTTAATATTTTCCCCCAAACATCACGCTCGTCACTGTTTGTCCGGAATCGATGTCTAACTATCATGTACCGCAGTCATATTCCACTATCATGTCCCGCAGTCATATTCCACTATCATGTCCCACAGTCATATTCCACTATCATGTCCCAAAGTCATATTCCACTATCATGTCCCACAGTCATCTTCCACTATCATGTCCCACAGTCATATTCCACTATCATGTCCCACAGTCTTATTCCACTATCATGTCCCGCAGTCATATTCCACTATCATGTCTCAATCGAAAGTTCAATTAGTTGAGCTGATAACGAGGTTGGGGGCAGTCCGGAGACATCCCTTACTATTGGTTGGAATAGTAACATGATTATGTTTGTAATCATTAATTCAAATAATTGAGCGATGCAATCAAAACCAATGTCAAAAGAAAACAAAACTAAATAAAATTGGGCTTTAACAATTTTGCTCATAACATTTTTTAGGAAAATGAGCATGTAGGGCAGGGATGTCCAAACTTTTTGCATGGCGGGCCATATTCCTTGAAGTAAAGATTTCGCGGGCCGGATTAAAATAATAAACAAAAATTTCATAGGTTGAGAAGTTGTTATTGCCAAATTTTAATGTGAAGGGTAAAACTGAGGTCTTAAATGTAGTAAATAGGTGAGGTCAGGCTCAATGCCACTTGTTTTGTTATGTATCATATCACACAGGTGAGAGTCACTTAGTCTCGTACTAACATGCTGCTAGTTTAAATTCATAACTGAAAATGTCTGCTCATACAAGTATGTTGAGCCAAACAAGCTGAGCATTTTCTTAGCAAATGTTCCAATATCGTCTATTCTCTCTTTATCTAGCTGACTGTAAAAGTCATAGAGAGAAAGCTGTTGTTGTCTGCTGGGACATTCAGCATCAGTTTGCTGCTCAGTGTTGCCTGGAGTATTATCAGGGTCAACAGAAAACGATGAAATATTTTTTTTTAAAACACATGATTTCCATTTCAAAGTCCTGAAAGCATCTTTGAAATTCATCAGCCAGGGATATGATATCAGCAACATACCTCTGCATTTGCTCATTAAAGCTTCTTTCTGGAAAAAGTATAATGATTTGCTGTAGTGACGGGAAATGTGTGGTATTAGGCTGCATTTGAAACAGTTGCCTATGAAATAGTTGCAGCTTGTTCCCAAAGGCCTTGATATGTAAATATAATTGGCTTACCACTGCAATGTGCACTTGAAGATTTGCGTTAAGAACATTTAGATGTCTTTTCATATTAACTAAAAATGCAAAATCTGCCAGCCAAACAGTATCAGATAGTTCTCGATTTGGTTGTTCCTTTCATTTATTTCCCAAATTCTTTTCAAAGTGTGTAGAAATGCTTGTGCACTGTCCCTTAACTCAGCAATCTTACACCGGTGGGATACTCATCTTCGTATTCTCCCAGAATATCAAGAAGAAAATGCTGCAACGGGCAGTGAAACAAGGATTTAGATCGAATAGAATTCATAGCCTTAATCACTGGCTTAAGGGCATGATCACCTCAAAGGTGTATGGCACAAAGGACTTGTTGGTGAATGATACAGTGAAGTTTAACATTTTTGCTAATCTCTTCCCTGACTTTGATATAGACACGTTTTGCTAGTCAACTGTGTTCACCAGTCATTGCAGGGGCATCAACAGCAATAAATAAAGATATGGCTTGCTTGGAAATTAACGTCAATGACAGCAGAACAAACAAAAGCAACTAAATTTCTTCCCCTGGTTGGGTCCTCAAGACTAAAAGTCTAGTACCTGGTAAACAATAAATAAATTATCGATTTTCGCAATCATTGGACAAAATTTCGACTTTTCTTATAAATACGTTGTTATTAAATAAATAATAGGTCAGTTAATTAGTTATTTCAAATAATGCCGCGGGCCATTTAAAATTGCTTCGCGGGCCGGTTTTGGCCCGCGGGCCGGACTTTGGACACCCCTGATGTAGGGGATATAAAAAAAAAATCATAATGAATCATGCTTAAAATATAAAAAAAAATTAGAATGCGTTTCTTTAAACTTGTATATTTGAATATAACAGGGTGGTTTTATCCTGCATTTCGAGAATTTTATGTAATGTTATCAAATTATGAAGGCTATTGAGAAACCGGATGTACAGTACTACTTCCGGTTACCCGAAATTGCTCAAAATGTCATAGAAACCTACGAATATTATCTAATATTCATATATGAAAATTTTGTCCACTTAAAACTAAAACGCAAATGTAGACATGAATGCAAAATATGTTTTTTTCCGACCCAGAAAGGCGTAAAAATCGAGATTTATCCAAAGCTCGCTTTCGATCTCTAGCACGATTACAATAATTTCCCCTTTACTCTATATACGAGAAAGTAAAAATTATTTCTTGAATAATTCTTCATTAAAAATCACAATCATCCATTTCAACATATCAATGGGGAAAAACCCAAAAATGTGATAGCGATTATCGCATCAGTTTCCACAGCACATGTGAGAATATGGGCTCTGATTACAGGGGAGAGAAATTGTAAGCCACATGTTCTAGACTGTCAGTTTGCTGATGGATTGAAATTATTTCCCGAATGCTGTCATTCATCACGAGGAAGATAACACCAGCGATGCGAGGCCACGGCCTGGTCGTTTTTTATATCAGGAAACACAGACCCGTACACGATAAAGTCGAGAAATGATCACGGAGAAAAAAAAAAAATTAACCCAATAAGTTTAATTTAATCAAATTGAATACATAGGTAGCATTTTGAATACGGACCAACCGGGTAGACATATTTACCGGGTACCAAGTCTGAATAGTAAGATGTGCTATTTGCCGGATCCGGGTACGAACCAAATACTGGGGTTGTTTAACGAAAATCAGAAATCCGAAGTGATTAGGGTTTTGAATGATCAACATTAGAATTTCAATAGTAAATATTGCGGCATGTGCTAGACGCTAGAAGTAAATATGAAATGGTCGTAGAAAATTAGTTTATTAACTTTTTATCTTTATAATTTCAAATATTAATTTATATAATTAGGTTACATTTGATAGATTTTCAAACATTTGCAAGTATATTTCTTCTTCTTCTTCGTTCTCAAATCTTTTGAAAGTGGATTTAGACAGAATTTCCTATATTTGTGGCTGTCAGTTGGTCCAGTCCACCATAGAGTTTGTCATCAAGGCTAGCTTCCTGGGACCATAGGTCTGTAAGGGTGTGATGGTACAGAGGGCAGTTTTGGAGAACATTTTCCGCAGGTGCACATTTCACTTTCTCCAATTCGAAGTTTGTGGAACATGTGCTGCCTAAGTTTGTTTTGATGCGTCCTTAGCCTGAAAATGATGTTTTGTGATTTGCAGGGAGTTTGAAGTAGGCATCACTTTTTGGTGTTTTTTTTTTTTTTGAGCTCGACTATTTTCAGATTCACTAAGTATACTAATATTGATATTTATGGAATTCCAAAATTGTATTTTTAAAGTATTTTTTTATAGATATTTGGCTATTTGCGTGGGCACTATTTCCCGAGGCAAACTTTAGGATATGATTGAAGCAGTGAAGTACTAGCCAGAATGATGTCAGGATATGCTTGAAGCAGTGAAGTACTAGCCATAATTACGTCAGGATAAGCTTCAAGCAGTGATATGATAGTCAGAATGACGCCAGGTTATGCTTGGAGCAGTGAAATACAAGCCATAATTACGTGAGGATATGCCTGGAGTAGTAAAATACTAGCCATAATTGCGTCAGGATATGCCTGGAGTAGTAAAATACTAGCCATAATTGCGCCAGGATATGCTTCAAGCAGTGATATGCTAGTCATAATGACGCCAGGTTATGCTTGGAGCAGTGCGATGCCAGGCTCAACAAGTTTGTGATCAGAAAAAACAACAGATCTCTAACATTATAGGAGAATGGCAAAATATCCGACAATGTTTACAAATGAATAAGAAAAATCGCCTATAGAAACAGGCTGGTGGCATGAGTCTTGATTAAAGACATGTTGATTTAATACTTTAGAGCTTAGGACGGAAAACGGGCAGGCTGAATACATTAGATTCCATATTAAAAGGCAAACTTACTTAATAGAGTAGAGTTTACTTGGACAGACAGATTGGCTGAATAGTTAAAGAGTCTAGATTACTCTAGATGAAAAGACTGAAAGCGAGTGAACTAAAAGTTTTTGAATTTACATTTAAAATAAAAACATTCATTTTTTTAAAATTAATTATTTTGTTAGTTGTAATTGGATCAATTTTTAGTGTAAGGCAGTAGGTTAGTGGCAATAAGTGGCAAAAGGGTTTTGAGTAAATTGATTTGATAAGCGAAATAATTAATTATTTTGTTTTATTTTAAAAATTTAAATGTTCTTCTTTGGACTATGGGAGAATTGCTAGGTAAATTTTATCAAACTAGATGCGACCCGTAACATAGCATACGCCGCAGACTTGCTCATAGATAGCGCAAATAAAAGTGGGAGAGGGGGCGAAAAACACAAACTATATCACGAAAAAATCAGAACAACGCGCATAAATCTCATGAGCACTATAATTCTCGACGCAATGCTGGACTGGAAAAATTTGCACTGTCGTTAGCTACTTGCCACCCCCATCCTGCACCACCTTTGCTTGCCAACCATAAACTGTGATTGGCCTACCCTTGCGAAGGTCATTCTTCAAGCTTATTTGCACTCATCTTGTGCTTATTCTGGTTATATATATACACAGATGGTGGATTGAAGTTCTGCGAAATCCATTGGTTCATTAGAGTATTTTTGAAATGCGGTTGTACATGTCAATCAGGATAGTGGCAAGGTGATGTCCCATCAGTGTGATAAGTTGGCTGTGAAATTTGAGTGGACATACCAACTGTATCAATAGATGGCACCAGAAAGTCACCACTTTTGAAAGGCAAGTGTACTTCGTAATGGCCATGATCGTAAAGACCGCTAAAGAGCAGATACATAGACAAATGTTGACAGGGATTGTAAACTCGAGGACATTCTCTTTTCAGAAGTAAATATTGATATTGGCGGGAAGTATTTCGAACATAGCGATAATTTCTGCTCACCACTATATACTCCTAAAGTATTCATGTACTAAACGTATAGTTGAGGAGAGTCTATGACTACTTTCCCGTTACTGAGAACAACGGAGAGCACGTCGCCGAATTTATCTCAATGTTGAGAAACAAAGTTTACAGCCATGTTGCGAAGTTATGTTGAAAAGCATAGACAGTTTTTAAAATTAAAAAAAATTATATCTTAGTTGGGGCTTTAACCCAGAACCTCCCGCGTGGTAGGCGGATGCAATAATCACTACACTTTGAAATGCATGTTATTGTGCGAAGGAACAACGATAGTGAGCTCAAGAAACATGGTTGGTCTCGATGACAACCCCCACCACCCCGGCACCACCTTTGCTTGCCAACCATAAACTGATTGGTTGGGGGTTGACCTCAGCGAGGGCCATCCGTCATAATTGTTTGCATATACTCGTTTCTGAGAAATATCTATATATAAAATTCTCTAAGTGGGCCGACCTTGCCGGACAAGAAATAGCAAGCTGTCTGACCTCTGACCCCACCAACCAATCAGATTTCAAAAAAAGGCAGTAAACATTCAAAATTTCGTTGAATTGAAGTCAATTACTATGTTTTTCTATAACAACAAAATAACACGAATGTCGTGGTGTAATAGTTATAACAATCGCCTAACAAGAGGAAGTCGCAGGTTCAATCCCCACTACGTTTTTAATTTTTAAAAATGTTTTTGTTTGTGCCCGTTCATTTCCTACTATCATTTCAATCGCCATAACAAGCACAAGACGAGTGGAAATAAGCTTGATGAATGACCTTTGTCAGGTTATGCCAATTAGTTTATGGTTGGCAAGCTAGGGTGGTGCGGGGTGGGGTGGGGGCAAGTGGCTAACCACAGTGCACATGTTTCCAGATCAACAATGCGTCGCAGTTATCCCGCATCCGAGGTTCATTCGCGTTATTCTGATTTCATCATGATGTAGTTTGTTAACCCCCCTGCCCCCCCCCCCCGACTTTCTTGCACTATCTATGAGCAAATCTGCGGCGTATGATAGGCCTATGCCGCGGGCATCTAGTATATATATATATTTATAGATATGAATCACAATGTCTTTTACCTGCATCTTTTGGATCATTGACAACATTTGAAATTGGACAAGTCTTTAGGAGCATGATTGTATATCAAAATAATGTAAGTAAACAACATATTTAAAAAGTTGCAGGTTAAATAAATTTGAGTTTGTAATATATTAGCCTTAATCCTGAAAGTATTGTCGTTAATGGTGTGACATTTCATCGTATTACGCTTTTATGCATCAAATCAAAGCACCGAAATCATATTAGGAAAAGAAGAGAATTGACAGAACTAGTGACATGCCGGATACAATTCACGGGATTAATTTCATTTATCAACAACTCAGGGGAGATCGTGAAACAATTTTGAAATCGAGTGGTTCTCACATTGGTGTTGATTTTTTCTTATTTTTTTTCCTTTATTTTTTTATGTCGATTAAATAAATAAACGATAAATAGAAATTGGACATTTATAAATCAGATGATCTGGAAGATAAAGTTATCCCCCCCCCCTTGTGAGGGAGTTGTCTATCCTGGCAACCTAATGATATTTGTGCTGGATTGGGTTCGCCAGGAGATAAATGAGAAATGAGGTCATGCCTGATTGTGTTATGTCGAGAAGATTTCCAGGTCAGCTGGTCAGTGGTGAAGCTCCATTGACACTGTCTAAAGAGAAGAGTGATTTGTGTCCTCTGTGACACGAGGCCATAAAAATGTTATCTTTTAGTGTAGATTGTCGGTGTCATTAAAACAAATTCTGTAATTTTCCTGCCATGTTACATATATTAACGAAAAGACATTTCGACATATGATACAAAGTAAACACTATTCGTTTTCTTTTATGAACGTTAAAAGTATAAATTGAACGAAATTTTCATTTTTCGATTTAATTTACATAGCCATGTTAAAATGTGTTAATTTTAAATTTAAAAAAAATATATTTTTAAAAATATAATAACAACAACCTAGTTTCGATCGTGTTCCGAATTCCATCATTTAATTGAATAATCTGATAAATCGCCATTATTAGTGGAGCGTCAACTGTCATTGAATTAATTAATTGTTTGTCTGGGCGCCATGTCTCTCGATTAATTATTTAAATGTATTTAAATAGCAAATGTCTGTTAGGCAAATACATACACAAGTATAAATCAATGATGTAAAAATAATTTAATGTACATAATTTAATTATTTATATTAAAAAAAAAAAAAAAAAAAAAAAAANAAAAAGAAAAGGAGCTCGTTTCTTTGCATTGGAAACTCGGGCGTAAAAACAGATATAAACAAATATTACATTTATTTATTCATGGAAGGCGAATATAAACAGAAAAATCTGACAATATTATTTTGTATTGCTAATATGTGTATGCATGTAAACAACAATTGTCAAACAGAATAGGTGCTGGTGAAAAAAATATTATTTCTGTTGTTTTATCATATCGAAAAGAAAACATCAAGAAAAAAAAGATTATTTCTGTTGTTTTATCATATCGAAAAGAAAACATCAAGAAAAAAAAGATTATTTCTGTTGTTTTATCATATCGAAAAGAAAACATCAAGAAATTTTTTTTTATTTCTGTTGTTTTATCATATCAAAAAGAAAACATCAATCAGAACTTAATTATCGCCAAACATTAAATAGATCAGTGCTTCTCAAAGTGGTGGTCCGCGGACCGGGGCCGGCCCGTGGGCTATACGCTGCCAATCTACAAAAGTTATGAAGAAACACAGAAAAATACAATGTTTTTTAAAATCCCTAATAATATTAACCTAATATAATATGTCATTTTTTTTAATAAGCACATAAAATGAAACAAATAAAATAAAATAAATAACATTCTACTACCACGTCACTACTGTAAAAATAGCTCACCGGTCCCTGGTGCAATGTAAAAATTCCTGCGGTCCACGCTATTAGAAAATTTGAGAAGCCCTGGCATAGATCACTTTCACCTGTTACATAATTCACATTTTTTCTCATTCCTTTTAAGCTGTTACACATGAAGCTCTCTGAGGGAACGTTTACAACAAATTTCTGATAGTTTGAGGGCCACTGCTAACCAAAATATCACAGACGTTATATGTAAAATAAATAAAGAGAGAAAACGATTTCATAATGTTTTTCACAGAATATTTCTGGCTAATGACATTGTGGTACATATCACAACACCTTTTTAAAAATAAATACTTCCTTTAAATCAATAGAACTATTTAGTCTCTTTGTAAAGCTTACAAGGATAGAAGAAATGAAGGAGACTTTTGACATTTTCTAATCAATATGTGTATATCAAATACCAGACGAAATTTATCAAACTTAAATCGCATGATAATAAAGATGAAGAAAAGTGTGCAATTGTTATTTATCGATAGCAATGCCCTATATTTATGAATGCGTTTTTTTTTAAAAATGTATCCCTCATGGGGCGCAACCACAGGAAAGGGAGAGCAGAGGCCATCTTTTGTGAAACAAGTTCTTTAACTCGGCAAACTTTATTTTACTCGGCTCGAGAAACAGAATGTGGCAACCATTGACAGGAGGAAGTTTTCAAGGCTCAGTAAGACGAGTCCATTAGAGATCGATGGACAACATCTAGATTTTCTTTTGAAATCAATAAGTGATAGAAGACGCAGGGTACAGAAAAAACTGGTGGGGATCTAAGGTTAAGAGGATATGGAGTTTTAAGGAACACGCATCGGCAGGACGGAAATAATAATCATTTTTTTTAAAGCCATAACGAAAAGGTCAAATAATATCAGCTAAACACAGCCAATCTTCGTTATGCTTGGTATGGATAAAATGAAGTTATTTTAACACTTAACAATAAACAAGACCCTACGTCACTCAAACTAGAAGTCATGCTGAATTGGTATAAACATTTTTGTCTTAACATAATCTAGCGGATCTGTATGAAAACAGATTTACGTAACAGCCTCTATCATTTCTGCAGTTGTTTTTTTTTAAATAAAAGCTCGGATGAAAATTTTTTAAGCAAGTATAATTTTTTTTAAAAGTTTCACTACACTTATAGTAAAAAGCAATGTCCTATTTTAGTTTATATTAACTTAGCTGAGGGCGAATTATTGGAACAAAATTAGTAACATATTTTCAAATAAAGGTTTGTCTTTGAAGCAAAAATTTTTAAAATCCCTTAAAAAAAACCCCAAGTTTTTTACTATAAATCCTTTAGACTAAGTACGACACATAACTAAAAGAATGCTAATTATAAAATTCTACGCAGCGCAAGACAATCTAAAAATAAACTTTTTTTTTAAAGTTATGTCTCGTAAAACAGGAAGAGTGTAGACTCGAAGTCACTTCACGCAATGTTTTACTACGTAACACATGTTTAATATAATGCGCACTGATCGTGAATATATTTTTTTAAAGGTATTGTCAATATAATACGCACCTTCTTGCGCAACAGGAAAGGTTGTTTAATTTAAAGATGCACCACGACACTGTCTCTAAAATTAACATAATACATAGAGATACATAAAAATAATTTAAAAATTCAATAATTTAAATACAATGCATTCGATTGATCTGAAATTTTTATATATCATTTTTTTCATCGTAACGAGTCTGTCTGCCAAATTTCAGCTCGCTAGCTTACGAGGAAGTGGGTTCAAAATAGATCCAAATTCTTTTCGGCAAGCAAACAATCAAGGGCTCAAGCTAACACCACGAGTTAATATATAGGATTTCAAATTATACAAAAAAAAAAAAAAAACACCCGTAAAAAAAACAACAAAGTTTTGACTATAAATGCTCTATATACGAGACATAACTATACGTGTTTTGACCTATAAATTCTCTATATACGAGACATAACTATACGTGTGTTTATTATAATACGCAGCGCAAGACATTCAAAATATTGTGTTTTGATTGTTCGCTGAGGAAGGCTCTTTACCGAAATGTTCACTGTTTTGTTACGTCCTGTCAGGCTAACTCATACCCTGTTCACCTGTTTTCCCTTCAAATCGCTACTTCACATTTTTATTTTGTAAAGTATCTGCTTGTAGAACAAATTCAATATGGGTTCGGTGCTGGTATTTGGTGAGAATGTTTTATGTCATTTTTCTTAAATGAAGAACAATTAAAACAATTTGGCATTCTATAGGATATTTGGCAACAATATCAACAAGATCTGGCAGACAGGAGAATGGCCAACACCCTGGACTCAATCGCTGGTTATAACGCTCCCAAAGAAGGGTAATCTACAATTGTGTCAGAACTACCGAACAATTAGCCTGATTAGTCACCCCAGCAAAGTCATGCTCATGGTAATACTAAACAGACTAAAACCACAAGCAGAGCAGATCATTGCAGAAGAACAAGCAGGCTTCAGAGCAGGAAGGAGCACAACAGAGCAGATCTTCAACTTGCGAGTGCTCTGTGAAAAACATCTGCAACACCAGAGGGACCTCTTTCATGTCTTCATAGACTTCAAAAAGGCGTTTGACAGAGTGTGGCATGCAGCACTGTTGGCAACCATGCACAAGTACAATATTAACGCCAACCTCATTACTGTGATCAATAACCTATACGACAGAGCATCCAGCGCAGTACTCTACAACAGCAAGCTGGGAGATTGGTTCAAGACCACTGTTGGTGTCAGACAAGGGTGTTTACTCTCCCCCATCCTCTTCAACCTCTTCCTAGAAAGAATTATGACTGATGTGCTCGAAAACCATGTCGGAACGGTCAGCATCGGAGGAAGGATTATAACTAACTTACGCTTCGCCGATGACATAGACGGCCTAGCTGGCAGCGAGGACGAACTAAAAGAATTCCTTGCAAAGCTAGAGAAGACGTCGAAGACCTATGGCATGGAGATTAATGCAGAAAAGACCAAGGTCATGGCAAACAAGAATTTCACAAGTGAAATACGGATAAACGGTAAAAAACTCGAGAAGGTCCCTACCTTCAAATATCTAGGGGCTGTAATATCCAATGAAGGCTCAAAGCCAGAAATTCTTGCCAGAACGGCCCAAACAACTGCAGCACTAAGCAAACTGAAAAACATCTGGCAAAGCAAGAAGCTCTCCCTGAGATCAAAGATTCGACTAATGCGCTCCCTGGCGATGTCAGTCTTACTTTATGGTTGTGAGGCCTGGGCGCTCACCGCAGACCTCCAAAAAAGAATTAGTGCGCTTGAGATGAGATGTTTTCGAAAGGTATTAAACATCTCCTACACGGCGCACATCACGAACGAAGCGGTCCGCGACAAAATAAGTGCTGTCATTGGCCCTTACGAGGACCTTCTCACCTCAATTAAAAAGAGGAAACTACGATGGTACGGACACGTGTCAAGATCTGGAGGTCTCTCAAAGACGATATTTCAAGGCACAGTCCAGGGAAGAAGGAAAAGAGGCAGACCAAGGAAGAGTTGAGAGGACAATATCAAAGAGTGGACCGGCCTTTCATTTAGCGATTCCCAGAAGGCAGCTCAGAACCGTGACACTTGGCATGAGTTAGTGCGCAGCTCAAAATGGTGCCCCAACGACCCAGCGTCGGGTTAAGGGATAGATAGATAGATAGGATAGGATATTTGTACTACATTTCATGCACCATTGTTTGATGCTAGCGTCGAACGTAAATGCTGATTCTAATGTATACTCTAAAAGAAAATTTGGAAATAGCAGATTAAATCTCATCTGAATGAGTAGGGCCATATTAGCCTCGAAAGCACATGTGTAAAGTATGAATCTTCTTGTGAGACAGAGGTCAGAGTACGTCCATAAATAACTATGACCCGATGCACGTGGGTGAGTGGCCATGAACTGCTACCTTATCTTATCTATCTGTTACAGATCCTCCTTCTATACATAAGATTACTGCGTCCTACGCTTATATATGTTTTGTGTCTAATCCTGCATTCTTATTAGAGTTTAAAACGTTGATAAACTGTTGGGTTTCCAGGTTACTTCGGGCAACCAATTACACGCCCGAATTCCGGACGGGAAGAAAGAGAATTTTTATGTGTGTTCTTGCATACGGAATAAGAAAGGTGTTTTTATTCCTTTTGTCTATCTGAGGGTTCTATTATCTTACCTTTATGTTGTATTTCTAAATTAGAATTAATTGCTTTATGTATAATTAATATATTTTCTTGTTTCTTCTATTCCCTAGAGTTTCAAGTGTAATGATTTCCCTAAGATTTTATTCTTGCCAGTTTTGAAAATTCTATTTTATTATCATTGTCTAACCCTAAATCGACTATAAACTGTTGTAATATTTACATTCAAAATACAGTTACTAAATTAAGATACATTTTTTCCCTTAGATATACAGGCCAAATGGTTGTATGTGTGTTTGTAGGATGTAAACTGTGCACATATAAATATAACAGACGCCTTAGAACATTGTATGCAAGTTTATAATTTTGAACACAAACCAACAAATCTAACAAATTCTCAGTGGGAACATAAACTGTGGTTTAAAACACCGTTTTTAAGTAGGAAAGATTTTAATTTAAAAAAAAAATAGAGGCAAAACAGAAGGGACAGAAACCATGACCTCGATTTGAAACTTAAACACAGTACTGTCTGGTGTCACGACAACACTATATGGTTTCCCGTTCGATTCTTGCGTGACCAAAAAAAAAGATGATCAATTTAGTGTGTCAAGTATTATTATACTTTTCCCACCAGACTTTAATCTCTTCAAGGTTTAAGTTTCCACTCCTAAAAAACCGAACAATCTGGAAAAAGAAAGCTACCCGGTATTTAACTATCAAAAAGGACAAAGTTGTAGAAGGTTATTTATTTTAACATAAAAAAATAAAAGGATTCAATTGTTATATGTTCAAGATGCCCAACGCTTGTAACGTTAATTTTTTTTTTACATTTGAATTTAACGACAAAACACGACTGTAGACATGAAAAGAATACAACTTTGTAGAGTTTTATATACTTTTGTTAAAATTTAATAACATTATATCGTATATTTAAGGGCTATCTCTAACATTACTTAAAACAAAATTTTTAAAAAAAATGCAAGCAATTATTCGATAAGTTGTTTCTTATTTGCATGCATCTTCGGAAAATTCTTTTGTACTAATTTATTTAATATAAATTTAGTGACAGAGTCTTCACGAGGTAGATTTTAAATATGCCACCGATATTAAAATAAAAAGTTTAATATAATTGTTTATGTTGTATACAATTTAATGAAACTATGCGTTTTTTCATAATGCGCATAACGTTATAAATATGCACAATTTTAATTTATAGGATTACTTCCGAACTAAACTAACCACAATTTAAACATTTCAAATAGCCGTTGGAAAGTCCCATCAAATTTCACAATTAAATAAGACAGGCTTGAAAACTACTGCAAATACACAAAATATATCATGTAACATTAGCATTTTGATGACCATTTAACTTGAAATAAAAAGTATTTGCACGCACTGCTGAAGATATGATGATAGCTTTCCACATGCTTCTGAAGACATAGGATTCATGATGATATACTGCCAAAATATAATTATTTTTAATGCCATATGACTGAAGACATAATATAGAAATTTAATGATATATTATTGACAAATAGAATTTTAAAAAATGAGGAAATATAAGGCCACACTCATATTGGCTCATTAAGGAACCACACAATTGTTTTTATGTTCTACAACTGACATTTATGCTATCGCAGTCACCGTTTTGGTAATAAATCAAAGTTGAGAGTAATTAAGTTGTTTAAAGAAAAACCATAGTTCATTACTTCAATAAATTTAGTTACTTTACTTGAACTATTTGTTGACCACAAAAAATTATTTTTGTTTGCGCTTTTCTTTAAAATTAAATGAAGAAAAACGCACATTTAACTTACTGTTTACTTAGCAAAGAATTCAAACTATTTTTAAATCCCTTAAGTTAACTTCACTTTCTTGTCGTTCTGTCAGTCGTGGCGCCCCTTCCCGTGATCCTATCGAACTGAAATTATGCACATAGAATTGTGTCACCTAACAATGCATTGTATCAAAACTTTAGATCTATCGATTGTACCGTAATTAAATTAATGAATCTTTGTGCTATCTCTATGTATATCTATGTAGCACGTGTAACCGTCTGCTAAAGTTGACTTCCACGGACGAATGGAGATTCACTCCGGCCCTAGCTGTCACAGGGGTCTGTCGCGCGGTGCGTATTATATTGAAAATACTCAATATAACTTTAAATTGAAAACCTTGTTTTTACGGGTTGTTAAATTATTTTTTTTAAACATAATGGTGAAAAATAAGAATACAGCAATACTTTCCGACTTACAAAAAAACTTGTTCTAAATGAAACCTAGTGTTGCAAAATCTAAAACGTTAGTAGTAACCATTGTTGACCCGGATCGGGACGATTCACTGAAACTGAGGTAAGTTATCTTTCTACTATGTTTAAGGCTAAATAATCTTATTGAACATTGGGAGGCAGGGGGGGGGGGCGGGGTTGGTGTGGACATTTATCGTACTTAGTTTCAATCGATGATTTCCCTTTAAATAATATTTTAAAATAAAATAAAACTCAGTAAGAAATTAATCGACCTCACACCTGATAGTTTGGAAAATTCTGCTTTATGTCAAGTACTGATCGTTGTCTGTATATCATTGACTGCGTTAAAACGCAAAGCTAAGAAATTTACTTAAAGCTTTCTATTTCAATGTTTAACCATATTTTATATTCATTTAATTTGTCGTGTGTTTATAAACATAAAACCTGAGCTTTCTTATAATTATTTCTATTGATGGCTAACTAACTGTAGTGAACGGTTCACAGACGGTTTGCTTACCTGTATCACTAGGAGCAGTTGTTCCGATAAAGGTCTCCAGTAGAAAGTACACGAGGAAAAAGACTTTACAGCGAGAGCAGACCATTGGGTCAACATATAATGGTTTAAAAGCCATGGTTCATGCCTTGTATTATACCATTAAAAAAAATTTTTTTTTAGCTTTTGTTATGCTTATTAACTGACAATGCGGATTACAAGATAATTCTTAAAAATCCGTAACTATGGGAGTGGAACAATGTTTTATTTTTGTTTCCCTAGCTGTCAAAGCAAGAAACATATCTTCTGTCTTGTATTACTTAAATATTATGTCATTAAATTAATTAGATAATATTTAGATAATACAGGACAGAAGAATTAAATATTGAATATTGGCATAGCAAATAATGTGAGGTTTTAAATAAATTGACAGAGACGGTCATTTCATCATTTTTGAACATTTTAAAAATCTGTTTTTTCTAAAAATAATTATATTGATCTAAAATAAGCTGAAATATATGGTAATCTCGGTAACATTACAGTATACGTTAATCCAGGTTTGTAGGCTGAACAAATCTGTATAATGAATCGTTGTTTTTTAAAGAACAAATAATATTCTTCTCTTTAATGAAGTACACATAGTCCAAAATTCATGTTTGTTAACTCCACCACTACTGTTATGTCCAGAGACCAGTACATAGAATAAACGAACCGATAGCCTCCTAGAACTATATCCACTGCCATCATGGACCGAACGCGCCGTCAGATCGTGGGGTGTGGGTGGGTGTTGGCGAGTGATCGGGGCAAGGGCAGTTTGAAATCTTGAGGGGGTCTGGCAGCTAATTGGGATGTTGTTCCGTGTGTGTTTACGAGATTCTTGACATACTGATATAATGGGATCCTTCAAATAAACTAAAACTATTTGTTAGGACTTTTGTTCGTGAAATTCTGTACGAAATTTAAGTTTTCAGGTTTTGATTTGTGTGATATTTCGATGTTACATTTTACGTTAAAAAGTCCAAAAATACTGTATTTAAGATGAGTTGGTTTCAATATAGCATCAGCCAGTTCGATCAAACAACCATTTGATGGATTTAAAAGAAGTGGAAAATTACAAATGAAGAAGTCTTCATGGAAAGAGGTAAAAAAATGTTTTTTCTCTTTTAATTAACAATCTAAACTTTGATTAAGAGGTATCTACTTAAGGTAACACAAAGTTCCCAATTTTGTGAATAAATGTCAACTAATAGCGAGATTGATCAATTAAATACTTTCAAATGTTATACATAACATTCAATTGTGCATATACGAATAATCCTTATATAATCAAAGGCAATTCTCTGTCCAACCATCGATAGCGATTGGTCCCTCAAACTCCTACAGATTCCTACACCAAATCAGAAAAATTAAATCTCATTTACATATGAACATGTTAACGCGGCCGTTTATTGATATTTTCGCATTGTATCTATTATTTATACATTATTACTATTAGACTATAGTTCTCATTAAACTTTTTTTTCAACTTCCCAATGTCCTTCGTTTCATTCTGCTCATTTTTTCTACGTCATCGCGATACTAACAGAAGGACAAATAAACAAAGTGATACTAACAGAAGGACAAATAAACAAAGTGAAACTAACAGAAGGCCAAATAAACAAAGTGATACTAACAGAAAGCCAAATAAACAAAGTGATACTAACAGAAGGCCAAATAAACAAAGTGATACTGATACAAGTAGAAGTTAAACAGATACAAAATTGCATTGCTTACCCAGGTTAAAGAAATACTAATAAAATTAATGGGTTTTTTAGAAAGAGATTGATGCTCCTATATTAATGAAGATTTATTAGAAGTTTATGGACAAAAGTCAAGGTGTCTTTCTTCAATAACAACTACTGGCAAATTTTTGTGTCAGATTGACTCAGATTTCAGACGGATGGGTCAAACACGCATGTGATGACCATATCTGATGGGTGGGTCAAACACGCATGTGATGACCATATCTGACGGATGGGTCAAACACGCATGTGATGACCATATCTGACGGATGGGTCAAACACGCATGTGATGACCATATCTGATGGGTGGGTCAAACACGCATGTGATGAGCATATCTGACGGGTGGGTGGGTCAAACACGCATGTGATGAGCATATCTGACGGGTGGGTGGGTCAAACACGCACGTGATGCCCAAATCTGACGGATGGGTCAAACACGCATGTGATGACCATATTTGACGGATGGGTCAAACACGCATGTGTTGACCATATCTGACGGATGGGTCAAACACGCATGTGATGACCATATCTGATGGATGGGTCAAACACGCATGTGATGACCATAGTTGACGGGTGGGTCAAACACGCTTGTGTTGACCATATCTGACGGATGTGTCAAACACGCATGTAATGACCTTACCTGACGGATGGGTCAAACACGCATGTGATGACAATATCTGACGGGTGGGTCAAACACGCATGTGATGACCATATCTGACGTATGGGTCAAACACGCATGTGATGACCATATCTGACGGTTGGGTCAAACACGTATATGATGACCATATCTGACGGGTGGGTGGGTCAAACACGCATGTGATGACTATATCTGACGGGTGGGTGGGTCAAACACGCATGTGATGACCATATCTGACGGATGGGTCAAACACGCATGTGATGACCATATCTGATGGGTGGGTCAAACACGTATGTGATGACCAGATCTGACGGATTGGTCAAACACGTATGTGATGACCAAATCTGACGGATGGGTCAAACACGTATGTGATGACCATATCTGACGAGTGGGTCAAACACGCATGTGATGACCATATCTGACGGATGGGTCAAACACGCATGTGATGACCATACCTGACGGGTGGGTCAAACACGCATGTGATGACCATATCTGACGAGTGGGTCAAACACGTATGTGATGACCATATCTGACTAGTTGCAACAAACTTCAATGCAGGCGAAGATCCATCAAATTTCTGAAATAAAACCTGAGGACCTGATGTAACTTCTGTTAAATATCAATATACATAAAGCTGAATGAAAGACCTCACATACAAAAATAGGCATAGCTTTTACATTAGATATTTGAATTTGATGATGTCACTATAAATAGATAAATAAGAGGACTTGCAAACTCATAACCCGTGAAAGCTATTGAGGTATTTCTCTCATTGATTTTGCTGAAGCGATCTTAGCAAGAATATTATTTTATCTTTTGCAACTAGATTTTTAAATACTTCTTTTAGGGTGGAGCAGCTGATACCATTGCCACCAAAGTCAGAAACAAATTAACACGGCAACATAGCGGCTCGTTTATATCAGAGATTTTGAATCATTTAACAGGGACGCTTTGTGGAAGGTTTGAGCAGTTCGTATACCAGAGTACTTTTATCATCACGGTATTTCGTATACCAGAGTACCTTTGTCACCACGTTAGTTCGTATACCAGAATACCTTTGTCACCACGGTAGTTCGTATACCAGAGTACCTTTGTCACCACGGTAGTTTGTATACCAGAGTACTTTTATCACCACGGTAGTTCGTATACCAGAGTACTTTTATCACCACGGTAGTTCGTATACCAGAGTACCTTTGTCACCACGGTAGTTCGTATACCAGAGTACCTTTGTCACCACGATAGTTCGTATACCAGAGTACCTTTGTCACCACGGTAGTTCGTATACCAGAGTACCTTTGTCACCACGGTAGTTCATATACCAGAGTACCTTTGTCACCACTGTAGTTCGTATACCAGAGTACCTTTGTCACCACGGTAGTTCGTATACCAAAGAACCTTTGTCACCACGGTAGTTCGTATACCAGAGTACCTTTGTCAACACGGTAGTTCGTATACCAGAGTACCTTTGTCACCATGGTAGTTCGTTAACCAGAGTACCTTTGTCACCACGGTAGTTCGTTAACCAGAGTAATTTTATCATCACGCTAGTTCGTGTACCAGATTACTTTTACCTCAACGGTAGTTCATGTACCAGAGTACGGAAGTTCATGTACCAGAGTACGGTAGTTTATGTACCAAGAGTACGGTAGTTCACGTACCAGAGTACGGTAGTTTATGTACCAAGAGTACGGTAGTTCACGTACCAGAGTACGGTAGTTCATGTACCAGAGTACGGTAGTTCATGTACCAGAGTACCGTAGTTCATGTACCAGAGTACGGTAGTTAATTTACCAGAGTACGTTTGTTTATGTACCAGAGTACTTTACCGCAACGGTAGTTCATGTACCAGAGTACGGTATTGCATGTACCAGAGTACGGTATTTCATGAACCAGAGTACGGTATTTAATGTACCAGAGTACTTGTACCACAACGATAGTTCATGTACCAGAGTACGGTAGTTCATGTACCAGAATACGGTAGTTCATGAACCTGATTAAGGTAAGTCATGTATTAGAGTACGGTAGTTCATGTACCAGACTAATTTTACCACGAAAGTATATTAACTTCAAGGTGCTAGTGATGGATTCCAAGACTTATTTAAAAGGTGTAAAGGAAAAGTAAATATTAACTTTTAGCATTTTGTTGTTGTTCTATTGTTTTGTTACTATGACAATGTGGGACGTGGTGGTCGAGAGGTAGCGCTCTCGACTCTCATACCGATGGTCACGGTTTCAAATCCTCACGAAGGTGATGATTTGTTCTCGCGGCCTGAGGAGTCCCCGAGTCACCCAGCTCCGAATGGGTACCTAACTAGACAATAGTTAGGCGGCTGGGGTAATGCGTGGAACCCCTATAGCCGTGGCCTGTGACCGCTGCATCACTTGCCAACAGATCATCTCTCATGGTCTGTGGACGCAATTATCTTCTGCATAGAAGGAGCGTCTGTATATCTAAGATAAGACAATGTCATAAAGAGTTAGACATCAGATTCATCGATGACTGTGGCCTTAATGGCAAAGCTCAACATTGAAATCCTTTGACCTGTCATCAGTGCGGACAAAGATCGTGTACTAACTAATGAGCTCAGGGAGAAAGCTTTTTGAGGATTTAACAATTCAGTGAATGAAACAACAACAAAAAATAATTATGGTCGAGTTTCATTTTTAATGGAACTCTCCTGGACATAAGATACAATAAACAAAATCTTTTTCAAACCAAAATTTAGTATTTGGAAGTTACAGCAAGGTTCTCTAGACGCAAAGAGATATAAGATGTTCATTTAGTTATTTATTTTAAAGTATATAGAATTGCCAGCGAGATATGATGAGCAAATATTACTATCCCTTTTATTCCTTTATAGCTAGTAACAATTAATTAGCAAGTTAGTGGATCAAATACAAATTTCAGGCTACGAATATTTACAGTTTTTTGCAATGCGTAGGTTAATATGAAGAGAGCACCATAATCTCCTAAATCAAGCTTTTATTGTCTATTTTTCAAGAGAGACGTTTAAAATAAAATGAATGATCAAGTCAGTCCAAAGATTTCCATCCGAGTGACACGTAATTTAACGTACAAGTGGAGCACAAATATATAGATGTCATATAAACGATGTGTGTACTCCGTCTGTGTAACCTCATGTTGAATGCGGGGATGGCCGGTCACATCAGTGCCCCGAGTTGAGGTCAATCCCCACCAGCACGCCCCAAAATGATGAAATAAACTTGAGTCTGTTAAAAAAACATCTAGAATGGGATCCAGTGGGGTGGGAGTGTGACTGGGGGAGGGGGAGTTAGGCTGCATGCTGTTTTCACGGGAGCTGAATTGTCATGTTTGTGTAGGGCTAAGTCAATACTCTCGAGAAGTTGGAGATTATGCAGCCAGTCTGGTTTGTTTGGAAACTATTGAGCTGTTCATGAGTTAATGATGACAGGACAGGGCATTGACAGCCTGGAGTGCAGTGAAGACAAGAGAGGGCATTGACAGCAAGTAGTGCAATGATGACGATAGAGGGCACTGACAGTGAGGAAAGAAATGATGACAAGAGAGAGCACTGACAGGGAAGAATGACATTACAAGAGAGGGCACAGACAGGGAGGAATGAAATGACGTAGAGGGCATTGACGGCAAAGAATGAATGAATGGCAGGAGAGGGCATTGCTAACTAAGAGAGCAATTATTAAAATAGAGTGCAATGACAGCCAGGAATGAAATGACAGGAGAAGGCTTTGACAGCGATGAAGGGTATGATAATAGCTAATGGCAGTGAATAAGGAATTCTCTTGGTATGAAATAGATATCAGAAAATTATACAATTTAAAGTACAACACAATAAATATTGCCGCTGAAAGTACAAAACTCTATCAGCTGAAAATGATGGCGGGTAACTGTACTTACAGCTCCTACAACTGGCCGAGTTCTGACTGTTTACAAATTAAAAGTGGCGAGACTGCTTGAACTGTCAACTGCTACTTGCAAGAGAATTGATGTGAACACTTTATGTTGGGTCAAACGATTCTAATAATAAAACAACTAATTTTATTTGACCTAATTTTTGTATAGCATGCTTTTTGACATAGATCTACGTGAAATGCGTTGAGCTAAGTTCTATGTCATCAATTTGGGAGTCTTAATTCATCAAAATTATAGATTGTGAAAATGTAAAATAAAGGTTTTTATGTATACTTAAAGAGAAGTGCTGTTTTATAAAATATTCATGAAATTTGAATTGATTGAAAATGTCTGCATTGATAGAAGTTTCTATTAGAAAAAAGCAACTCGATGTATTTATGGTGTAATGTTAAACTCCCCCAAAGTTTATTTGATTTCTAAATTCCTAAACACTTTGATGTTTTAAACATAGCTAAACTTACTTGGTCCTTGTGTCTGATATACATTGAGAAAAAAGTCTGATTTCATTAGGTTTGGTCAATTTTAAGCTAATGCCCAATGATGTTTAATTACGCAAGACATCAAACTTAAAACAATATATTGTCTGATTTCATTCGGTTTTGTCAATTTTATTGTAATGCCCAATGATTTTTAATTAGACTCTATATAATACATCAAACTTATGACAATGTTTTCTTAAAGGATATAAATTTTAAGATAATGAATTTTGAACGAAAGAATAGACATTACTTATTATTTTAGAAATGAATTGAGCCACAAATGGAGCATGCAAATGTGGAAAAGCACGTTACTGGCTAGATTAAGACATTTAATTATAGTATTAGGTGAAATTTAAAATTAAGTTTTTCAAAAAAGTTAAATTAAACAAATTGTACTTGTACCAATGCTGTCCGCCATCTTCAACTTTATAAAGTGTTCCAGTAAGATATTTAAAAGGGATGCAACCCAACAAATCACAGATAAAATCTCAAAGACACAGTTCAGTACCCTTCGCAGACAAAGCTACATATAATGCAGACCAATTGTAAAAAAGAAAAAATTGTGATGAAGGAATTGACTAAGCTGTCGTTCTTTTGTTTGGGGTATATTTATTGACTGCTATGTGTGTGATTATTTTTATCTTTTAGAGATAATTTTTTTTATTAAGATGACTATCTTTGTCTTTTTTATATAGAATTCACAGATTTTCTACATTCAAGAGCATACTTTCCATACAAAACCCAAACTATCTCACTAAACTCTAAAAATAAATTCTTATATAAAATATATTGAAATTATTTGCCCTAACCCTATGGCGGATTAAGGGGGGGGGGGGCTGAACGGGCTAAAGCCACGGGCCCCCGACGGTTTGGGGGCCCCCAAACTTTTTATATTTTATAATAAAAGTGTACACATGTTTGCACGAACCCTTGAAAATATAATAAATTAATAAATACTATCTATACAACTTATCGCGTTCAGACATGATAGTATTGATAGTACTTAATAATCGAAAAACTTTAATTGATTCACTACGCATGATATAAAATATAGTTTATATTTTTAAAATTTCCCATTTTCGAGAAGTTCCGCTGGCCGTGTGGAGATAGTACAGGCTAGTGGTGCTACCGGTGTCGGGTTCCATTCTCAGCAAGGGCAAATATTTTTATTCTTTTCACACTCAATTATAAATACCGCGAACACAACAAACAGTTATTTCTTCTTTTTCTTTTTTTTTTTCATTATTAAAATTTAGTTACAGTCTTATATTAGCTGTTAACAATCATTTTATTTTAAGAATGCTGGCTGGATAGGGCCCCCGTTTGATTGCAGCCGGGGGCCCCGTGCAGTCTTAATCCGCCCCTGCCCTAACCTTTATCTTCCAGATAGTATCCCCACTTTAAAAACGTTGCCACATTCCGATAATTACTCAATTTGTCCATTGTCATAATTTATTTGATCCCATTTCAAAAAGGATTCCTTTCCCCATTATTATAACGTTACTCAAAGAGAAGTTTTTTCCAAGAGAAATCTCTTCCCCGAGGCTTACCATGCCTTGTAGGATCCAATGTCTCAAAGGATTCCATTCACCTGTTAGATCATGTTCCAGGCTCAAGATGTGTTTATGAAGGTAAATGTCAACTATCGCTAAGACTCACCAAAACACGAAGTAGAGTTTACTGTTATTTTGCGTGATTCTACCTTATCATAGAATTCAATGGAAAAGACGTAAACAAGGTAAGGGTTAGCCTGACCGGACGTAACAAAACAGCGAAAGTTTGGGCAAAGAGCCTTTATCAACGAACATACAAGACACAAACAAAACGAAAATAAAAATAAAAAATGAAGGAACTTAGCTGCGGTGAAATCCAAAGTATCCAAAAAAAAGTGCACTTTTTTGTTTACCTTATCATAGGCGGTTTGAGGTCGTGCCAGAATGTAGTAACCAGAGAATAGTTTCTTCTTTTGAGTTCACATCTTTTGTGGGTAGGACAGGTGTCCTTGACCTTGACCTATAAGAACTGCGCAGAGAGTCATAGCCTTAAATAAAAAAATATTACTTTAATAAGTGCCCAATATTTAAAGTATTGAAACTTAATTTGTATTCATTTTCTTCTCCTGTTGATGGTTACTTTCAGAAAATAAATGAACGTTTAAAAAAATTATTTCCCTTGTTTCAAATCATTTATAAATATTACAACTGACAGCTTATCAAGCCTATTAATTTGCATCCTTGCCCATAGGAATGTTTTTCCCATGGGATTCCCATGTGAAACGTCCCATGGGATGGGACGGGATGGGATGGGACAGGTAAATATGCCATGGGATGGGATGGGATGGGACAGAAAAATATTTCCCATGGACAAGCCTGTCAAAATAATTTGTTACTAACCTTTAGTAGAAGAAAGTACGTCTGGCAAAAATGTAATGCATCATTTGTCAGATTGCTGCTTTGCTGATTATTATCAAGAAAAGAACAGGATATAAGTAGGTCTGAAAATAGAGACAACAATAGTGTCACATGAAGCTTTTTTTGAGTGAAACCAAAACACAAAAACATTCACAAATTATAAAAAATTACCACGATGTAAAAAAAACACATATAAGTAAGGAATGTTTGAGATGATAAAGTAAAGGATACGTAAGACGCAAGAAAAGAATTAATGACTCATGTCTTCAATTAACTTTTTTTGTCGTTATGAGCTTATCATATAAATCTATGACCTAAGACTGGACATCTGTTTAGAAAACTGTTGCTAAGACTGGACATCTGTTTAGAAAACTGTTGCTAAGACTGGACATCTGTTTAGAAAACTGTTGCTAAGCATTGAAATCTATCTATAGACTGCTTTTATTGTTGTGATTTCGATAACATGTTCCGATGGGTTTCCGTAGTTCAACGAGAGCCATGCTGAAAGTTAGAGGTCCAGGATTATTGATTCATAAAACATGAAGTTCCCAAAATGGTGTTCATTCTTGTTTTTCCCTTGTGTCCCTATTTAAACGAGGGAATTGTGTGGCACGCCATGGCGGTGGAAATGTCCCTGAGTCCATTTCCTCAGCGAGTGTTTAAGTAACTGCGCTGTAACATCTTCTTTTTTTCCACGCAGCCTGGCAACTGACAGATGCCACTCTCGTGGGGCAGCGATCAACTCACCCGTCCCCTCTTCTACCACCCAGAAGGTGACCAGTGTTAAATTTTGTTTATCCTAGTGAGAGAGAGAGAGAGAGAATAGCTGAAGACACCAAGACGTTGTGATAGTGGTGTTGTAGTAGGATATCATTTGGAAAGGTAGGTGGATATAATTCCCCAGTTTGTGTGATTGCAAATATCTGTTTTAGTTTAGAAGAATCAGTTTTAGACACGGCATAATTTCTGAACTTTTTACATGTAATACAATTTTTTAATCAGTCATTTTATAAATATTTTTCTTTATATTTAAGTATATTTTGTGTATTTTACCAAAAAATTCAACCAAGATTTTCATTATCATCAAAATGTTGAAAAAATTGTTAACGTTCTTAAAAAATGAATAGTAACTTTAATGTATGTAAAAAAAATTAATTTCTGAGTTTAAGAGTACAAATTAGACTGAGAAACTCGCATGTGAATGTAGAAAATTTTTGTATTACTGATCATCCTACTTACTATATTTTAATATTTGAAGTGGTTCATAATATTATTTTTGATTTTACACACTACCTACTTTGTATCATTTTACTGTAGAAGTTACTTTTAATTTGAATGAAGTCATTTTACTTTAACACCTTCACGTCCGTAATAAGTAGCTTGTATTCAAAGTTTAGGTTTTCAGACAACTGTTGAAACTCAAGATTTAAAGGGAAAAAGGCCAAGTTTTTGTCTTTATTCGGTTTCTTTTACTTACATTTTTTACTTCACGTTATACATCGTATATAATAACTTTTATAGAGTAATTTTGCATTCGCAGAGGATCATTAAAGAAAAAAAATATTTCTGAAATCAAAGACAAATTTAATTAGAGAAACAACATATATCTTTACACTAACAGTTTGAACAATGTGTCATCTTTGGAACCAACTTATTTAATATGGTTTCAAATGATTTTATTAATATTTTTAAAAGTTCAACCTACTGTACAACTTGGATGTTTATCATAGACCAGTGCAAGGCGCGGCTTTGAAAATGTTCTCAAAAAAAGGGAAAAGCTTTTCTCCATTTAAAGTCAAAAAACAAGAATTAAGTTAAACATTAATGGAGCTCCAGCTAAACAGAATAAAACTGATTATTGTGGCACAAAACGCTTTCATTTGATTACAATATATCTATAACATACACTCATAAGTTATTTTCTCTGCACGTTATATCTTATCTTAATAAATAAATTTGATAACTGTTACATAAACATGTGCTTAACATTTGAAGTCATTTTTATTCTACTCACGGGCATGTGCTCACCATTGAAAATAAATATGTAAGCACAGCTATGTAGCTAAAGAAATTTTTAAACATTTAACATCTTCGAAAAACTACTTTCATCATTTTATGTCATGAAATATCTATTGAAGTTTAAGTGGTTGGGGGGGGGGGGTTCTGATAAAGCTGTAATTGAAGTAATTGTGTTCAAAGTTACCCTATCCCTCTTTACCCCAATAGCCTATTATCATCTCCGTCAAACTCTGTGCTAAGCCGAATCTTAAAATCCTAAGTCGTACTGCTTTTTGTCATACGTCTGTGTTAGGTCAAATCTTATAATCTTAACTCATATAGGTCTGCTCTAGGTTATTCGACTGTGTTAGGTCAAAGCTTATAATCTTAACTCATAAAGGTCTGCTCTGGGTCATACGACTGTGCTAAGCCAAAGCTTGTAATCTAAACTCATAAAGACTTGCTTTAGGTCATACGACTGTGATAAGCCAAAGCTTACCACCCTAACTCATAAAGACCTCCTTTAGGTCATACGACTGTGATAAGCCAAAGCCTACCACCCTAACTCATAAAGACCTGCTTTAGGTCATACGACTGTGATAAGTGAAAGCTTACCACCGTAGCTCATAAAGATCTGCTCTAGGTGATACGACTGTGCTAAGTCAAAACTTATAATCTTAACTCATAAAGACCTGCTCTAGGTCATACGACTGTGATAAGTCAAAGCTTTATATTACCGCCCTAACTCATAAAGATCTAGTATCGAAACCAAATAACTCGTCCTTTCCCGTGGTCGATACCAATTACTAGCCTGATGCCTCGACCTCCGGAAGTGATCTCTGTGACCCCAAGGCGCGCGACAGCACGTGTGAAACATGTCGATCTTACAACTCGCTTCCATATGACAGAATCGATACATTGAAATATTCAATCAATTAGACTTGTATTTGACACAAGAAATTCACTTTCAAAAATAGCATTTACAGCTATAGGAATATTGATCGTCATGAACAATTCAATAATATATCGATATCTCATTGGTATTATAGCCAGGAGACGGGCATTGTTGTTAGCAAAGTAAGAAAGTTTAATGGCCTTGGCAGCTACTATGATCATTCATTTGTACCGCTACATACCTACATAATTATGTTTTGTGAATTTTCTATTCAATCTTAGTGATTAATATTGGCAATTTTATTTCACATAGCTTTAATGATATTAGCATAAGTAACGTCATGCATGAATAAATTGTTTTTTGTTGTTGTTGTTTTTTTTGGTTGGTAATATATGTAATGTATTTTAGTAATAAACATTTGACAGGTAATATTTACATATATGTTCGCATCTCAACATATATAAATACATAATTTGCCAGAAATTACAACAAGCAAGCAGACAAGACCAAGTGAGCTCTACGAATTATAGTTGGCAAGCGAGGATGGTGCGGGGGGGGGGAGGCGATAGCTCAACGGCACTGTCTCCTGTTTCAGAACCAATAATGCATCGGTGGTGCTCCCCGACTTTAATTCGCGTTGTTCTCATTTCTTTGTGCTGCTCTCTGCGTCCATTCCCCCCCTCCAAGTTCTTTGTACTATCTATGAGCAAGACTGCGGCGTATGCTGCAATCGTGATCGTTACTTGTTTAGGTTATTAGGATAAGCATTTATTGCAGGACAGGTTATAGATTTTTTAAGACTGGAAGGAAATATCCATACATATTATTATGAGATTTAACATTGGCAACGTCGCTTTTGTTTTGTTAGCATTATTAAAATGTTGGCTATTTAAAAGTTAAACACATTTATTATTCTTACCTTATCTATTACAGTTGCTTCTTTTAAACGGACGATTATTTCGTCCTATGCTTGTCATGCTTATTTATGGTTCTTCCTTTTAATTAGAGTTTCAAATATGGATAGTGTTTTGGTTTTCCAGGTTTTATCTGGCAACCAATTCAATACCCGAATTCCAGACGGGAAGAATGAGAATTTGTATGCGTTTGTTCTTGCGTGCGGAATAAGAAAATTGGTTTTAACACCATGTCAGAGAAATTTATACTCTTATCAAGCAGGACATTTTTCAACTAGATGATTGAAAAATAAATTAAAACAACCAATTGAACACCAATTCAAAACACCTACTGATTCAAATATAGGTAATGATGGATATAGTGAATATATTAACTCACACATTGCCAGTGAATCTATTGAGTTGATAATTCAGATATTTTTTTCGTCTGTTTCCATTGTGGGAGAGTACTCAAAAACTGCCCCTAGTTTCATGCTCCTACCTACACAGTAATTTCGAAATTTAAAGATGAGTAATATATACCTCATATTGAGGAAAAACCTACATTAGGGCCACCGATCCCCCAGAGACTTGAAATTTGAAAATTCCTTTTCGCCAATTAATGTAATAAGAGAGTACTAAACAACTTACCAAAGTTTCATGCTTTTAACTACACTGAGAATTGGAGAGTAAGGGATGAATCATTTTTTAATATAAGGAAAAAAATTGCATTTTGGCCCCCGGACCACAGAAAGTGATAATTTAAATATATATTCGCCTGTTACCATTGTGGAAGTGTACTCAACAACTTTCCAGCATTTAATGATTCTACTTACACAGAAAATTGAACAGTATTGATTTATTAGTTTTTATATAGTGAATTAAATATATTTAGGCCCAGGCCCCCAGTTAGTAATAATAATTTATTTATTTTTTTCGCCTGTTGCCATTGCAGAATTTTACTCAACAACTTCCAAAAAAATCATGCTTCAACCTACTCGGAAATAGGAGAAATAGTGATTTTTAATTTTCATAAAGCCCATGTAATGGAAAAAACGTTTTTCGCCCCCGTGCCAACATGAGAATCCTTGATGAGTCCGTTTTTATATAAGAAAAAAAAAACAATTTTCGACGCAGCCCCCAGGGGAGTGAATTTTTTTAAACACCTCTTACCAACAGTGGCGTAGCTAGAGGGGGCGGTGGGGCGGTCCGCCCCGGGCGACAGACATTTTGAGGTCGGCATTTGTGGGCAGTTAAAAGTTACAGCCATTTCCCGCAACCGCAATTTAATTTTTTGAAGAGGTAAAATAATGGTGAAACAAAAATATTCATAATTTCGATTCTTAATAAACGGGTCGCAGAACATTTGTTTGCTACACATTGGTTGTTATATGCAAACTCGTTAAAAAAATTAAATCCGCTAAAAAAAAGTATCGATTTGTTTAGAAAATCAATCGGTATACGAAAAATTATATGAAAACTACACACCAAAACACTTCACCGCTTGGTCGAAAAATATGTGCTATTAATATCGTCACGGCAGTTTCTGCGGGGAATTTCCACATGCGCAGAATGATTCGCGAACAAGTACCTATATGAATATGACATGGTGGTTCAAACTTACAAACTTTTGTTTTATTTATAAGTAGTAATTTATGTTAATGTTTCAGTTTTCATAATAGCATTGTAAGGTAAGGGAATTATTAAATTTATTTCGATTTTATTGCATTAAAGAACCATAAATTAAAATACGGTTATTTATTAAAATGTTACGCCTATCCAATTAAAGTAATGTGCAAATTTGAATTTAAAAAACTATGACCAGAATATAAAAATATTCAAATTTCTCCGTTAATTAACACCGCAATAGGCATACATAATTAAAATTGACACCTGAAGAAGTAACTAGTTAAACGAGATCAGATGCTGGAGTTCTACTTGATTCTATGCAAACTTTTTCTTTTGTATGTTAATGTTTTCCAAACTGAAGTTGATAAAAAATGTCTTCGTTCCACAATGAGTGATTTAAGACCATAAAATCTTGCAATATTGACCATAGAACAAGATATTACAAATAATTTTAAATTTCGATATCATAATCCACGATTTTTCTGTTATGAAAGTTAGTAAAGTAAATGTATAAATATGTTTATATACTAATGTATACAATTACTTTTTTTAAAAAAATCATGTATCTATTAATACAAAATAAAAGCATATTAATTGGTAATATTTTTTGGAATATGTGTTGCCTCATAGTGGACGGGGGGGGGGGGGGGGGGGGGGCGGCGTGGACATGCAACCTCAATAACTTTCTTGTGGCCTTTAAAAAAAAGTATATTGTATTTTTTATAAATGTGTGTTTATAGGTTTATCATTTTATGCGGCCTCTTTTATTACTGCTTACATAAATATGACATGGTAAAAATGTTTTCTACCTTTACTTCGCGCCAATTACAATTATTTATTCATATTTATTAATTTATAAAATCCAACATGTGATTGACTTAAGGGCTCAGCCATAAATGACTTCACGCTAGTTTTGCTGATTGTTTACCCCCTACCCCTCGTCACACGTCGTCATAAAAACTTAGACCCATTTTTCCCTATGACGTCACAAAGCTTAGGCCACCCCCCCCCCCACACACAATTAAACCATATTTTTTATTTGAAAATGAGCCTGTTTCACATCAATTTTTTATCATTTGAGTTTGTCTATAGTGTAAGGCTGCACTATGATATCGTCACACGCGTGAAGCCATGTAAAACGTCATTAAATAATAAAGTCTCAGTAATCAAATCTTTAAGTGGAACTTTTATTTAAAGTTGCGCGTTTTCGACGTGACATCACATTTATTAAACAATCGCCTCGTCACACATGTGGTAATCCCCAACCCCGGCGTGTGACGTCATTTATGGATGGCCTCTAAAAAGGGCGGCAAATTGAAGACCGCCCGGGCGGCAAAAGGTCTAGCTACGCCACTGCTTACCATTGCGGATGCGTATGCCTCAACTTACCAAACTTTCATGTTTCTACCTACACGGGAAAAGGGAGAATTAGTTATTGTCTGTTTTTATAAAGCTCATATAAGGAAAAAAACTACATTTTGACCCCTGTCCCCAGAAAGAGTTATTTTAAATATATTTTCACCTGTTACCATTGCGTAAGTGTACTCAACAATATGCTAAAGTTTCATGCTTCTGCCTACACGGGAAATAGGAGAATTAGTGATTTTCAATTTTTATATAGCCCATATTTGGAAAAAAAGTGTTTGGGCTCCTGGCCCCACATGAGCGGGAATTTAAAAATCTTTTTTCACCAAATTTTAGTCCATACAGGGTACCCAACAATTTTCCAATCATTCATGCTTCTACCTACATGGGAAGTTGGAGAATTAGTGATGAGTCCGTCAGGGCTTTGACTTTTACTAGTATAGTTAAGAAAATGTACATTGCGTGTAGCATTCACTGCAGTTTTAAAAAATCGTAAGAAATAAAATTATGTACATTGGAATAAATAAATAAAATTTCTACGCATAAATTTATTGACGTTTTTTTTTAAAAAAAAAATTTAATAAATAAAATAACATAAAAGGTAATTCAAAATGCTCCTATATTATCATATTTCACTTCTTTTTATATCTTTATGAACTCCTCTCTTTTCAACTTTCTATCAATCTTCTTTCTTTCTATCTCACTCTAGTGACATTAAGTGTAATTATACTATTGTTACTTGAACCTAAGGACCAACCCTTTCACCAGTAATTAGAATGATGGTGGTGTGTTCTGACTTGTTAATTTACCCCACACGTCTGCCTAGAGGCTTGTCCCAGAGACACCGTCATTAAGTCACTCTCTGCTGACATGTTAATCTACCCCACATGCCTTGGATACTTGTCCCAGAGACACCGTCATTAAGTCACTCTCTGCTGACGTGTTAGTTTGTCCCAGGGGCACCTTCATTAAGTCACTCTCTGCTGCTTCACTGCGTCCTGTCACACAGACGCACATTATTTTTATCTGGAGATATTTCTTGCTATACAATCTCAGTATACGGGAAATAATTGGTGGTTGAACATAATGGAAGATGAATTTTGGAAAAGCTTTACTAACATTAAATGCATTTTTGTATTTGTTGTCTTGTGTCAAAGGAGACCTTTGTGTTGTCAATGAATGAGTTGAACAATAGAAATAACTAATTTAAAATGTTTGAGATGCAAAATTCTCTGTGCACTGTCTCGATCATACAGTATTTCTCTGAGTTCCCCACATTTTTGTGTAGTGAACGGAAATACGTAGCAGAATTTTCCGCAAATATTTTATGAAGTAACATTCATCTCGCGAGCTCGTCTTTCAATTTTTATAGCACTCCATGTAAACATAACACAAAAAAACGCTCACAGCTGCTAAACTCTACCTCCATGACTGTAGAAGACAGCCTCCTTGTCCAACCACTCAACCAACAGAGTTTCATTGGTCTAGGTAATGACAAGTTGAAGGCCACTCGTGACTCTCATTAATAACTTACCCCTTGATTGGCCTTTGACCTTTACATAGTCTATTTCCTATTATCGGAAATCTCATATCTGAAAAAGAGCTTTAAAATGGTTAGACTGAGGTCTGCAATCAATTGAACATCAAAAATAATGATGCAAATTAATTTGTAGTAGACTCTATTAGACCTACTGTTTACAAAAAAACAAACACATGATGATAATAATAATATCTACAGTTCTAGACACAAATTGCTTACAAAATTTGTGCGACGCAGTAAAAAAAATATTTTGCAATGTTTATAAAGCAGCTTGTGATTCTTAAAGGCTCATCTATGGTGTGACAGAGGGGTGGGCAGGGTGGAACTTTTTCTTGGGTGAGGATGGAGTTTGCCTTGATTATGCCATTGGTGTCTATGTAAATATTGACTACTCCTACCTGATGAAAATGAGAAACAATATTAATCCCAGCATTAAATGTGTTATATAAGCGCAGAAATATACAGCAAGCGCATCCATGTAGAATAAATGTATTACTATAATAAAAGGCTATCGTTTATCATTGTAGATTATGACTATCAGATTAATATAACTTTATCAGGCTAACTTTAGACTAACAGTTTAATGTAAGTTTATCATTGTAATTTAAGACTATCCAAGAAATGTCAGACTACCAGGTTAATTTAACATTTTCAGGGTAATTGAAGACTATCAGGGTAATCTAGAGCTATCAGAGTAATCTAGAGCTATCAGAGTAATCTAGAACCATCAGAGTAATCTAGAACTATCAGAGTAATCTAGAGCTATCAGAGTAATCTAGAACTATCAGAGTAATCTAGAACTATCTGAGTAATCTAGAACCATCAAAGTAATCTAGAACCATCAGAGTAGGCTAATCTAGAACCATCAGAGTAATCTAGAACCATCAGAGTAATCTAGAACCATCAGAGTAATTTAGAACTATCAGAGTAATCTAGAACTATCAAAGTAATCTAGAACTATCAGAGTAATCTAGAACCATCAGAGTAATCTAGAACTATCAGAGTAATCTAGAACTATCAGAGTAATCTAGAACTATCAGAGTAATCTAGAACTATCAGAGTAATCTAGAACCATCAGAGTAATCTAGAACCATCAGAGTAATCTAGAACCATCAGAGTAATCTAGAACAATCAGAGTAATCTAGAACCATCATAGTAATCTAGAACCATCAGAGTAATCTAGAACTATCAGAGTGATCTAGAACTATCAGAGTAATCTAGAAACATCAGAATCAACGAGAATTCAGTTTATTGAAACGATCATTCAAAGTGGTTTTTCTCTTTCCAAAGATTTTAAAGACACTAACAAAATCCGCCCTAGTTGTTTGGATTTCTCATTAAAAGACTTAACATTAAATGTATTTCCGGTTGCTCCATTTATCATCGTGTTTTCCTGGCATCGATCCTGTGCTCTTTGACTTCAACTTAATCGATACTTTGTTGACTTTCAATGTCTCTTGTTGGTAGAGCTCTTCGGCTCTCACACAGAGATGAAGTATGTCTTGTTGGCCTAACAACGTAGTTTGGTATCTCTTTTTGTCAAAAGCTTTCAAGGGATTCAAATAAGAACGCGTTGAAACGGATGATGGCAAAAAGTAGAAAACGTTTTGAGTCCAAATTTAACTCGTAGAAAAAATAAAATACTAGATCTAGTAGTCTTACAATCATTTTCAAACTATAAAAATATATCATATGTTCACTTTATAGTTTATCAGTGTCAAGGAATGCCGTTCAATACATCGAGTGTATGTAGAACTATGATGTTAAAAATGAAGGTGTCTCATTTTAGTTGGATTTCTAATTGACACTATATCGTTTTTTGTTAAATGAATTCCGAAAAAAAAGAAATGAATTTCATAGTAATATTTTATGAACACATCAATATCAAATGATGATCTTTTGGCTGCATGCATTTAGCTGTATATATCTCTAAACATTTTATAAATATTAGACCTTTAAATGAAATGAAATTAACATTTTATTTTAACGCAAATATTAGACCATTTCGTCCGCAGCTCTAAACGTGAAGTTCAAAACTATCATACATCAAAGATCCCTGGTGTAAGAAGTAAACCATTTTTTAAAACAAATATTTGACAGTAAACCTTTTGTTTGAACTGAAAGCACATTTTGCTGCACTTAACTGGTATGTGAGGCAATCGTGTTGCTTACATTGAGTTGTGGGTGTTTGACGGTAGTGTTGTAGCTACTGTTAGAAGGGGAAAGAAACAATCATGTACAACAAGTGTGAAAATATAAGATGTGAGACTGGCCAAGAAAGGATGATGTCTGTTAAACAAGTATGAGAATAAAAGGCCTTTAGCTGGCTGTAAAAGGATCAAGTTTGTTAAACAAGTATGAAAATATAAGACTTGTGTTTGAGAACTGTTCAAATTTAAGCGTTCAGTTAAACATAATGTACAGTCTTATTGATGGCTAGATTGTATTCATAAAGATTTGCATACATGCCATTTATAAAAGTGTCACTGAGAAGATGAGGAAAGAGCTGTTCTAAATACATTGTATCATTATAAGGTTCTGGAGTTTATGGTCGAATGTTCAATGCTTTTGATAAGTGGCTTTTTTTTTTAAAAAAAAAGTTAATCAGATTCCATTTTTAAATAGATCTATAGAATCTAAATGTAAGCAGTTAAGATGAAAAGAATTAAAAACTTCAGTTTACTGCTTCTAGAAATAATAATATCCAATTATGTTATAGAGGTCTTTCTTCTTTAGTGTTCCCATCGTTTTCTGTTTCATGCCCTACCTGGCCTTTTTATACACCGTATGCATTTTGTGATATGATTCATTTTAAAACTTTTTATTATTAAAAAAATGCTGTTACATAAAGAAACCTAACATACAAAATAACTAGGAAATTGGCCATAGACGCAATAAGTAAAAATTTAAATATATAAAAAAGAACTGAAATTTAATGTACGAAATAATCTTATTAAAGACTCTTCTTAAATGTTTTAATTATTTTACACTATAATTTAAATTTAGTATGATCTGTGTGCTTGTTGTTGTTTTTTTCATATGCAATAAAATTTTATGTAGGGTTGCAAATAACTTAACTTCAATTTGAATTTACTCATTAGTTTATTTTTCAGCCGATTTTGTTTTTTTCCACATTTACATTTATTTGCAACGTTAGGATTACTTTTCTTTAAAATTTGATTAAATTTCGTTATTTGGTTTATGTTTCCTCACAAGGACAGGCCATCGCTATCGTAATGTTAAATAAACGTTCTACAGACTTATAATTTTTCATGAGTTTTTTTGTTTGTTTTTTGATACATCTTATAGGAAACATCAGATAAAGCCGATAGCTTTGTCTGCTTCATCCAAATCTGGAAATGCTTTTTAATAATACATTTTAGACATCGTTCTTTTGAGTTGTTGAATTTACAAATAATGTACAATAACACATAAAATGTAATCAATCATTTCATATCTTCGGAACATAAGTAACTTTTTAAAAAAGCATTTGTCCTAAATTACTTTCTGACATATTAAAAAAACGATGTTATTTAATCTAATATATTGGTGTTATTGCCGAAAACAGTTTTATTTAATCCTGAAAGGTTTTTCTTTAACATATTTAGTCTTTCAAAATTTTAGGTTAACACTTATGCTTTACCATCTCAGTTTCTTTGCTATAAATATAACAACAATGTCAAATAATTCCATCTGTCTATCACGTGATTCCTTTCGAAAGCTGTCTTATTTCAGTTTATAATTAAGGTCTCACAAAGCTGGAATGCGTCCCAACAAAGTAGCGTGAAGGGACGTCCACATTTGGTATACCGTCCCAACAAAGTAGCGTGAAGGGACGTCCACATTTGGTATACCGTCCCAACAAAGTAGCGTGAAGGGACGTCCACATTTTGGTATACATACTAATAGCAATGATAACATGTAGAACTGAATTTAGTGGTGGAGTTTGAGTCGCAAATATCAGAGTTTATTGACTCAAATGCGAACAACGCACTGCCCAACTAACTCATATTTCAACAGGCTAGACCATAACGGGGACTCAAACTGCCGCCATTGCATCCTAGCCTCTTTAACAGCACTGCACCTGTTAACTTCGAGTCCCCCGCTAGACATAGCCGGGGAGCTTAGGGAGACATAAGTGTACCACGTGAAGACAATGTTGTATGGCACTGCTCAGCAGATGAAGCAGGTTGGCCAGGTATTAGCCAAGGCCTTAAGAGACTAAGTCTCAAACCAAAACAATATGAAGAAGAAGAAGAAGTGCTTCATTTACAGCAAATATTTTTTTTAGCTATACCACGTTTTCCTTATAAATAACTCATTGCAAACGTAGATTTTTGGATTCCATTTTTTAAAATCACGTGTAAGCAGCCATATATGTTGCCAATCATATAAGAAGCGCAATCCAATGAACAAGATGTAGGTTTTTTTTATTAATGTCTAAGTTCTATTTAGGTTACCATTTATATATGAGCCAAAGTGGTGCTATTTAATGATTTCCTGGACGACATTTCTTCAGCAAAGAACAGTAACACAACAAAACTCTGACACTTGATTCATCTGTTTCAAGTATAATTTATTTTTAATATTATTTTTGTTATTGGCTTTTCAACAGCAACAGATTATAGAGTCAAATAACTTTTATGTCTTTCTTATCTTTGTCCTGTATAATTTGAAGAAACACTGACATTAAATGATGAAGTAAAATCTCTCATATAACGTATATTTTTGCAAGATTCAGCGAGGGAATTGGATAAGAAATTTGTTAATTTGTATTGGTGAAATAGGAATTCATAAAATACGCTATTTTAGGTAACATTCAAATTTAAATAATGTTTTTATATAGTCAGCGTTAAAGATGTTGAACGTGGTGGATTTTAATTTGTAATATTTTTTAATTCTATAACTTTTTAAAAATAGAGAGCGTCGGGTGTAAATGCAAGTTGTTTTTTAAAATGTAGATTTTCACTTCAGATGTTGAGTCAATGTCTATTGAAAAGCCCGTCACAATTTATACCAAACCTAGCAGTGTCCAGAAATTTCAAAAAAAAGTAAATGGAAAAGACGTAAACAAGGTAAGGGTTAGCCTGACATGACGTAACAAAACAGCGAACGTTTCTGCAAAGAGCATTTTTCAACAGACATACAATACACAAATGAAACGAACATAAAAATATTAAAAAATAAACATTAAAACTTAGCTGCTGTGAAATCCAAAGAGTCAATGAACGTCATTTTGTTTACCCCCCCCAAACTACAATCTTATTGATATTATTTAAACAAAGTTTATAACTTAAACGTTAAATGCAAGATGGCCATAAAGTGACCCTCTTATAGTGATCTTACTATTGTTAGAAAGATTTAGTTATTGTCTAGACTGCTATCAATAAACACGGTATGTATTGTATAACCAACTGCTATCAATAAACACGGTATGTATTGTATAACCAACTGCTATCAATAAACACGGTATGTATTGTATAACCAACTGCTATCAATAAATACGGTATGTATTGTATAAGTCAAGGTGGTTTTCATTACCAAGAACTACAACTAATGTGGCGTCAAAATGTTTAATTATCTCTCCTGATCTTTTGCCACTATTTATCAACACCATTAAAGTCACACGCAAAGTTGCACTGTTGATTAAATTAGCTGAAACCACCTTTATTGAATTAATCCAATAATGGCGAAACTTGAGACCAAAATTTAATTACACATCTAATTTCCTAGTTATATGAACATTTTCTAAATTATTATTTTTAAAGAAAAACAATTTTAAAAATGTCAAATGTCTGAATAAAAACACCCAGTTGCATCTTCGAAGTGCAGCATTAAAACAGTTGCGATTATTTTGAATGTATCAAAATGTTTTAAAAAATATATATTAATGTAATTTTTTTTTCTAAAAGAAGTGCAGGTATGTTAAAGAAAAGTGAGGTAATTTTCTATTTAAAAATATAAAGCCATACTCCGGCTTTCGAAAAAAAAAAAACCCAAAAAAAACTCTGACTTTAGAGGGAAAACACTGTGGCTTTGGAAAAAATATGCTCTGACTTTCTAGAAAATACTGTGTATGTCAAGTAAAATTATGTGAGTTTCAATAACGGATCGTTACTCAGACAATCTGGACAGTTGAAATGAAAATGACCTGCCAAGAAACCCTAGGAGCTTCCCCCATACGACTGCCACGACTGTGTAACGAGTCAACAGTTGGTAGGGTACTTTCAACAGTTGCTAGGCTACTTAACTTGACTTTTAGGTGACACTTCTTTAATGGACTCTATGTCACGTGGGAGCCACGATTTGGTTTCCGCACCCTCACAGACTCCATTAGTGTCCGCCGGGAGTCTGAACTCAGAGCAACACTTTAGAAGGTTCAGCTAGTCAAAGATATTCATTAACCTATACACACTTGAGTGCGCGTGATGAAGTGATATTTATATGCGAGTATGTTGACGTTTTGTTACACAGTACCAACATTTTAATGTTATAGTAAAGCCATTTTTAAAAAGCCAATTTTTTTCAATTGAAATTCATAGTTTGTTTTTTTTAAAATTGATTTCATCTGTTGTTATCATATACTAGGGGGTGTAGGATGCCCACGTTTTTCCAAAAGCTCAAGTCAGTTACTTATCCTTGTTTGATAAATACGAAATATTAAACTTCCCGAAATGCACACAAAGTATTTTATAATTATGAATCCTGAAATCGTTCCCTTTTCCAAATTTAAAATATAAGCTAAAACAACGATGCATAAAATATTATTTTACAGCGAGAAACACCACACGCTTTTTTAACTGCTTTGACTGTTGTACTTTTTCAAAAGTAATCTTTAATTTATAATTATTTTGCCCACCTCGTGATACACACTTTGTATTAAAATATAAACTCAAACAATAATAATTACTTCATAGCGTTACGGATACAATGAGTGAGTGAGTGACTTGGGCTATTATATAATTGATTTCATTTAAAAACTTTTAATATTGATTTCGAAAGATATTCATTTATTAAGTAAAGGATTTATGGTCATTATTATATTTAAAGTGGAATTATTTCATTACTTGATGGAATCAATACTCACATTATTTATATTAAACCTAGAAGTAATTAGAAGATAGAATTAAAAAGAGACAAGTAGTAAAAATACACAGACAATGCATTCTAAATTGGAAATACAATACTACAATGCAACATTGATCTAATACAACACTAATAGACATTTGGGAAAAACAAAACTTTTTTTGTCTCACCTGCAAGAAAAAACACACTCAAATCCTTATTTGTCTAGTCCGGGATTCGGCCTTGTTTAGGGACCATTCATAAAGTTCGTCATGCTGTTTTTTTACTATTTCCCTTTTAACCCCCTCCCCCCACCAACCTCCCCATATCACAAACGGTCACAAATCTCGGACCCTCCCCCACTAAAGTACACCACAATTTTGATTGAATGATCAATTCTGTGTTAGCAAAGTAATTAAAATTTAATATAAAACACCGTCACATCACATACTGTCACACATTCTTACCCCCTCCCTACCTGAAGTGTGTCACTCCTGCTAATCACTACTGTTACTCCTAGACAATATGCCACCGAAATGACGCCGGAACGTCCTCGGGCGGGCTTTGTTGCTCGTTTATATATAATAGATAATCGAATGACATAATCTTTCATATAAATGAACAACTATATATATATATATATATATATATATATATATNATACAGTCGAAACCGCTTAAGTCGACGGCGTCGGGGAATGAAAAATGGCATCGACATAACCGATGATCGAGTTAAAGCGAAAACCAATATGGCGGCAAAATATTAACATGCGCTTGAAATTTCTATATGTACGTGTTGTGCGTTAATTAGTGATGGGACGATTAATCAGAATCGTATCGGAATGTCGGGACCCTATTTCTTCACGCTTTCTTAAGGTTGTTAAGACCGTTCGTTTTTAAAGACCGTTTAAGTTTAAATATAACGCCGTTTTGCGGTGATTCCCAGATTGAGCGATACTGTGCCTTCGAAGCGACTTGCTTGATTTTCCTTACAAGCTACACAAATAAGTAACCTACACATCCCCTCATTGTCCCCGAACCATTCTCTTCTGGACTCGGAATGGTCTATCGTGACCTATATATGACTCATGACAAAGCGAACTCTCCTCTTATATAAACGTACACAAATAAATTAGGTACTCCTTTTGAACTTTTGAACCCTCAACTTTGACATATTTTAATTAATTCTAACCAATAGTTAAATGGCTTTTGCACACGGCCACTTCTTATGAATGAAAAAATGAGAACAAAGCAGTAGTACAGTACATGTAATAGTCAAAATGAGGTTGAAGGATGAATGGTTGCCAATGACAACAAGTTTGGACACTGCACACGGTACATTTTATTATTCCATACGATCCCCTCAGCTTACAATTCCTTCGGTAACTTGATGCTAATAGGACTAACCAACAACGATGGTTTGGGAGATTGAGAGTGGGGGGGGTGAGTAAACTGTCTGTAGTCTGTTATATTATATATTTTAAAATCTGGGGAGCCTTGCTTACAGTAAGCAGCCTATGATTTTGGTATCGTCCCATCACTAGCGTTAATAAATGATAATGTTCAAGCACGTGTTTTTGGAGTTTTTTTTAAACACAACAGCATTGCCGTTATTTGTTTGATGAAGCTATCGGCATGCTATAAAATTGTACATACATGTTTGCTAACAACAGAAGGTATATGTGCACCAACTGACAGCAGAAATTTACAAATTTAAAATAAAAAACAACGTCGATTATCGATAAAAACTTTTAATATTCTCCAACACATCTCTGAAACTGGCGATTTAAGTTAGCAACACATGTCTCAGCGCAAGTGGGCTGTGACGAAGACGTCACCAGCACACATAGCAGCTGATCGCATTGCCATAGTACCAAAAGCAACACAGCGCTGAGAGCAAAAAGCAAGTGGGCTGTGACGTCACCAGCAGACACTGGTGAAACATTTTCAAAAGCTTGCGATTGGTCATGTGGATCGAGTTAACCGATGTTAAGTGGCAAATTTGACCTTTTTTGTGCTCGTGTTATGAGGTTTCGGCGACTTAAAAAAATCGAATTAAACGACGAGAAAATACTAAGACAAAGAGAGAATTTGGCGATTCCAAAAAAAACCGTCGACTTAATGGGGTGGTCGACCTAAGCGAGCTCGAGGTAAGTGGGTTCCACTGTATATATATATATAGGCAAGCGTTATTCGCACGGTTTTGACGTCATAACCGTGCCGATAATTTTGAAAATTATTAGCACGGTTCGACCGTACCGATAACTATTCGCACTTTTTTAAAATGCTAATCTACACTTACTAACTACAAAGTGTAATAATTAAGATAATGTAAAATATAAGTATAGTTGATATTTAAGTTTTAGGACACTGTCTACTGCTAATTGATTTAATTGTTGTTTAATTAAGTCAAATAAATATTATTAGACCTAATAGCCTGCGCAAATAAAACAAATATAAATTACGACAATATTTAGTTACTGACCCACTGACAGACAGTGTCACTGTGACTGTGACTCAATGAGTCAATGACCAATGGCTACAAATTATGAAGATGACAATGATTATGACATTTTGAACAAAAATATCAAACATTATCATTTTTTGCACGGTAAACTAATTTTGCTGTCACTGATATTGATAGTAATAGAATTTGAGCAAGAATCTGAGTCTCAGTGGACCTGCATACCGCCGTTCGCTAATTAATTATTAATGATTTATAATTAATCATTTTATTAATTAAAGTAAAAGACTTTATGATGGTAAAGCATCATTTTAAAAAATTAAAAAGTGAGAGTCCGTACTGTAAGTGTAAGTAAGACTGAACTGAGTATGAGTATAAGCATAACAGTGAACAGTAACTAGTAACTTCAGTTCAGTAGTTAGTAACAATACGCTTGTACTTGTTACACTTGTAGGAACAGTGACTCACTCATACTCATGTGATTTTTTAAAAAATTGTCCCTGGGAAAAAAAGCCTGTTTGAGTGTTTGCAAGCATCGTCACTGTGGTTGTAAAACAAAAACCAACACAAAAAAAAACCAAAAAACAAACAAACAAAACAACAACAGGAAAAAAAAAAGACTGTATCAGGATTCGATCCGCTAAACCACAATAACATTCACCAACTCTAGCTGACTATCCATTAGTCTAGAGAAACTTGATTATTTATGGGATTATTCAAAGTTATAGCCAATTATCATTTATTAGACATCAATCATTAAATTGTAACTAGTATTAGTACTATAAACATATAAATATTAGTACTATTAACATATAACTGCACAATTTAGTCTAAATCGAGTGAAATTGGCTATTATTTTGTTATCAACCGCTGGGATTACGCATGCGCGACGACCAGACACGACCCGTGCGAATAATTTTAAAAATCATTCGCACGGAAAAACCGTGCGAATAATCACTTCGATATATATATACGATATATGTCCACTCCGAATTATTACTAGATCATAAAAGTTCTTAACTTGCCATATTCAATTCGTTGCATTTCAATACATCAAAACTAAGAGGGAAAATAGTGGACACAATTGATATTCAAATCTTATAATAATTTGTTAAGCACCAAACTAGTGCAGCTCAAATAAGCGAAACACTTTTTTCTCAGTGTTTTAAAATGGATTTCATTCTTACTGACCAACTGCCTTCTACATCTTTCTGATTCCTTCGGCCACACAACCCAATATATCAGTTGGTACCTGTCCCTGGCTATCGGGAGAACTTTCCAAACACTTGCAACACGATTAATTTCCGTCCTTACAGGAACGGCTCTACTCCAATAACTGTACCACCCAATGTGGGCCAAGATGCTTGATTATATTTGTTGCCAAGGTTGCTATTTTAGTTGTAATTTGTAAATGCTGAATAATCTGTTAGTAGCATACACCAATTTTTCACTATTCTCATAGGTTGTGTTTATTTGTCATTGAAGAAATGCCTTCACCTTTTTGTGTTTGTTATGGTACAGGCAGCGTTCAGCTGTTTGTTTTTGTACAAGCAGCGTTCAGCTGTTTGTTATGGTACAGGCAGCGTTCAGCTGTTTGTTATGGTACAGGTTCTGCTGTTTGTTATGGTACATGTTCTGCTGTTTGTTATGGTACAGGCAGCGTTCAGCTGTTTGTTATAGTACAGGTGGCGTTTAGCTGAAGCTGCTCATTAATCCTTCTCTAGTATCAAGACGGTGTTTATTCCGTCTGATCAAAATAAATAATTAAAAAACTTAATTTGTTGATGGTGTAAGTAATCAGTTAACAATGCTGTCGTCTCCACACTTTAGAATTATCTGTCATTACATCATATTCGTACTAGGTATAAACGTTTATCATGACTGTAATGGTGTTTACCCCGTTTTCTTGTAGGCTTTATTTAACAACAATATTTACTTCACAACAATGAGTTTGAGGTCCTCAATATTCACAAAATAAGTTTATTGCAGCAATATGTAATGTATATACAATTTCACAAGATAAAACTTGTCAGAGACACAACTCAAACGCTTGTCTCTAGTGCCTACTGCACCACTTTCAACTCTAATGCCTTCTAATGCATTCTGGTCTATCACTTCTTTCTTCACGTGAACTCCTCTCAATCACGCATTTTCTCACGTGACAATCACTACTTACTTGTACTTACAAAATCGTCTCTTCGAATTTAGTCTATATATTTTTGGGGAAAAAAAACACACATCTTTTTATGTTTCTTTATTGAAACAAAAATAGACCTGTTACCCATACTTAATATGGCATTTGTCATCAGGATCTTCTAGTCACAAAAATATTTCGCCAATAAAGTATTTTTTTAAAGGACCGTTTTCGATAATCTAAAATACAATTTGAATATTTTAAAGAAAAGTTTATTTATTTATTTATTAAGATATTATATTCTACAAATTTTGCAATGATCTAAATTAGTTTCTATTAATTCAAACTAATCCCTGAAATTGTAATGTTAGAAGATAAATGATCGTTCCTAGTAAACAAATAGGTTTAATGTCTTGTCTGTTCCTAGTAAACAAATAGGTTTAATGTCTTGTCTGTTCCTAGTAAACAAATAGGTTTAATGTCTTGTCTGTTTCTGTTCCTAGTAAACAAATAGGTTTAATGTCTTGTCTGTTCCTAGTAAACAAATAGGTTTAATGTATTGTCTGTTTCTGTTCCTAGTAAACAAATAGGTTTAATGTCTTGTCTGTTTCTGTTCCTAGTAAACAAGTAGTTTTATTGTCTTGTCTGTTCTTAGTAAACAAATAGTTTTAATGTCTTGTCTGTTTCTGAGTGTCCATCATTTGGAGATCTGTATTTGAGATATCACTGAAGATTTATTTAAAAGCTAAATATGTAATTTAACATAGTCGATAATATTCAACTTTAACATATATCCACGCTTACTTTTAAAAACATCATTTATGTTTTCCTTTTCCTTAAATTGTATCATTCAAATAATCACGGCACATTTATAAATATTTACATTAATTCAGTAAATTAACATAGCTTATTTTGAACATTAAAACACAAATTTAAGGGTTATATATAAAAAAATGATTTTAACGAAAATGTTAAAGCAACTATTTTCGTTCCGTAAAATCTCAGAAAGTTTTGAAAATCTTGTTGGGATGATTCCCCCTGTACGCACTCTCTCAATTTCCTCCCCTGTCTCGTGTTCACGGTCTTGATTAAAACTGCCAATGCAAAAATAACTCTTTGCATCAACTGAGCCAGCGCCCTAGGGCAATAGGTTACCCCTAAAATCTGAGCCAGAGTCATAAAGCTAAGGGATACCCCTAAATCTGAGCACATAGTCCTAAAGTAATAGCCTACCTTTAAATCTGAGCCAGAGTCCTAGAGCTAAGGGCTACCCTTAAATCTGAGCGAGAGTCCTAGAGCTAAGGGCTACCCTTAAATCTGAGCCAGAACTTAGAGCTATAGCTTACCCTTAAATCTGAGCCAGAGACTAAAGCAATAGCTTACCCTTAAATCTGAGCCAGAGACTTAAAGCAATAGCTTACCCTTAAATCTGAGCCAGAGACTTAAAGCAATAGCTTACCCCTTAAATCTGAGCCATAGACTTAAAGCAATAGCTTACCCTTAAATCTGTCTGAAGCCACATGAGAAGATTTACGGTTTATTTGAGATCAAAACTCCAGCCCAAATTTGTGTTAATGTTTAGGCCGTCACAGATCGATTCAACAAACTAGAGGTAGTCAAGCACCACGTCCCTTTTCCACGCTTCTGTTACAGACCTGCCCCAGGCGTGTATTACATCCCTACTGGTGATAGTGAAAAACGATTACTTAAAGACAGCATCAACCCTCTGTTCAGTGCTCTACTATTCTGTTCAGTGCTCTACTATTCTGTTCAGTGCTCTACTATTCTGTTCAGTGCTCTACTATTCTGTTCAGTGCTCTACTATTCTGTTCAGTGCTCTACTATTCTGTTCAGTGCTCTACTATTCCGTTCAGTGCTCTACTATTCCGTTCAGTGCTCTACTATTCTGTTCAGTGCTCTACTATTCTGTTCCACACTTCTATTACAGCCATGTCCTTACTATCCTATCCCAAGCATCTATTACAGCCATGTCCTTACTATCCTATCCCAAGCATCTATTGATGTTCTGTTTCACGTTTCTATTATATTAGTAATACATTGGTTTACTTGAGACTTTTCAAATTACAGTCGAGCGATTAGGAAGAAAGTATCTCTTTAAATTTGTTTTACAAACATTAATTAAAACAGCATTTCAAACCTAACTTAAAAGTCATATCAAAATGTCCGATGACTGCGCTACAGAAGATTGTTAAAATACAACTCATCACCTCTCTTGCTTCATTAAAAATAGAGAATTAAGAATGTCTTCTTTTTTTTTCATCTTTTTTTTTTTCTGTGATGTCTGAAATAAAAAGACGGACGTAGAGAGGGAGGCTTTAATAAAAATTAATTACTATTTTTATAAAGATAATTTGCTTCATTCAATTTGTTTTTGTCGAATAACTCTTTTGTTAGGGGTTCTATTTCTAGCTTCTTTTGTTTAGCAGGTCTTTCAAGGTATTGTTATTGATTCAAAATGAGTTTCGCTGCCAAAAGAAATCGACAGAAATGCTAGTAATATTTTCCATATTTTTACAGTTTCAGTTTCATCTTATTTGTTAAGTCACATTATTTGTTTTTACCTCATGACATCCAAATGTAAAATTTCTACTAATGATTAGAATGTAGATTTCGGTTCTTTAAAAATAAACAAAATTTACATCAAATGAGTCCCGAATAAGAACATTTTCCTCCTTACTTTCGTTCAGACTAATCCCCAATAAACGATCAAGACATCTAAGAACTCTTCAGCCAAATGCTGGTCCCCAAAGTCTCGTAACACCCAAGAAACTGTCTCAGAGAATAATTTGGGTTTCAGACAACGCAAATAGGCTTTATGGTAAGAGCGTTAACTGAGAATATGTGGCAACGTAAGAACTACTTTTGTTTTCAAAATGACTTAACCCATACAGCCTTATTTCAGAAAAAAAAAAACATTTCAACTCATTGTTGGGTCTATAAAAACACGCTACTAAAGCAACTGTGTCTGTTCTTTGTAGATATTTCTAGACTGATCTCTTATTTAATTTAATTAAAGAGAATTGTTTCAAAAGTTTACCAGTAAAATTCTACAATAGTGATAACATCCACATTTTTAAAAATCAGATATAAATATATATTTAGGTAGCACTTTAAAATAGAATTGTCGCGATATATGATAAGCTTATCAAGGTCGCCTTTGTTTTTGAAAGAGGCTAAGCATTAAATCAATCGTCGCGTTCAAGTTTGTTCATGCTCTAGCTGCTATCGGTAGACCAAGCTGTCTGCACTGCTCGTTCAAGAGTTGTCTCTCTTCGATCTGTTTAAATACTTGCCTTTAATACAACAGAAAGTACCACCAGCCTCAGTCTGAGTTAAAGGGCAAATAATAAAAGCAATATCTAATCCAACAAACGCGTCAGCGATGCATTCATTACAATGCCATACTGAAAGGGGTTACAGGAAATATACATTCTAAAAATGTATATTAAATTACTTCAGTAAAATTCTTTTACTGCTTTGCTGGCAAACACTTTTATCCTGGATTTAATTGAAATAATAGTATTAACATATGAACTTCCAACCCCCTATGACCTCTGATATTTTTAATTCAAGACTGCAAAGATTTATGTAAAATAAAAAGTATTTAGATCTAGTAGATCTACCACATGTTTCTTGCATTTTTATTATGAAGTGCACGATTTGCTCCTGTTTTTTAAAAATTAGTTTACTCACCTTATATTTATTGCGCACCAAATGTGCTTCTCATTCGTATTCATCTATGAAACTTATTTTACGCACAAAACGCGTTTGGTTATTTATTATTAGCGCATTTTCGAGATGTCGAAATCGCTATTGCACCCGTTTTGTCCGTCCGTCCGTCCGTCCGTCATCACCCTTGATCACAGCATCCATAAGTCCTAGACCCATGATGTATATATGTTTTTTGTATGCCCTGACCTGCCATTTGTGCATCAACACTCAGTTACTCGATCCGTTTAAAAACCCCGTTAAAACTACCAAAAAATATTTCGAATCGAGAGGTAACACTAGCGCAGGGAACGGCCGCCATTGCCGGAAGTCGAATGCATAATTCCGCAAGCATTGAAGAGTGGTGCGAAAGGGTGCAAAAGAATTAGTTGTTTTTTTTTAGTTGACGTCATTAGAATATGTGTAAAAGTTTAGAGAGTTTTACGTCATCATTTGTGGTGACTTGTAGTTGGATTAAAGAGAAAATAATTTTTTTTTTTAAAATGTAAAGAAATGACTTTTAAATAAAAAATGTCAGGTATATTCATTACACAAGAAAATTCATAAAAATATGTCTAAAATCTAAACACAATTACTGATAACTACATAATTCTGATATCTAACATAAGTACTGATACATAATACGAAAATGCGCTAACACGTCCTGAATTCCAATAGGTACCAGGCATAACATGATTTTTTTTTTAGTACCTAATACTAAGTATCAACCTTCAATGAGACATTTAATGAGCGTTCCCAATCTTGTTTAGTTAAATATTTTCCTGGAAGAGTGAATACAATCGAAAAATAATAATTTCCAGTGGTATTGAAATACAGGCACACTAAAGATTTAAAAGAACATTATTTTTTCTTTCTCTATTACTACAATTGTCATTTGAAGATATGAACGAGTAAAAAAAATATCTAAATTTAATATGTTGATTAGATAGAAGTGAAGGAAATATCACACAACAAATTCCTACACCCGTAGACGTGAGGCAAAAATGTATCTTGGTTTACCAATAGACTATGCTTCTTTAATTTGAAAAAAAAACAACAAAAAAAAAACTTTTTACTTCTTTTATTTTTGTTGAGAAACGAAAATATTTTAAATTAATACACTGTTTGTGTGTCTTTGTGTGTCTTTGTCATATGTTAACAAAAAGTTTAGTTATTTAATAAGTTTTGATTCCAATGACATTTCATGTTTAAACTTTGTATCTTGGGTTTAAAAATTAATGGTCATTATAACTAAAATAAGGGGGGGCAGTGGCGAGCGGTAGCGCGCTCGGCTGTCGCACCGAGAGGTACGTGCTCAGTTCTGGGTACAGATAATGTCCCCGCTTTCAGCCAACCTTGAATGCGAACCTGACATCAGTTGGGACAAGTAAAGGCCTTGAATGCGAACCTGACATCAGTTGGGACAAGTAAAGGCGGCTTGGGATTGTGTTAGCCATAAAATCCCTCGGTATGCCATGGCTAAAAAAAACAGTGAAAACCTCTTCACTAACCCTCTTTGGCCATCATGGTCTGATAAAGGGAACCATAATTACAATTATAAAAGGCGAATAATTAATTAAAAGGTAAATTAAGTTGTTTATTTTAAAAAACATTTAAAATATATGCATTAAAAATTAATTTATATCAATTTTTAAAGTAATTTTTTTAGGCAATGTCATTTATTTTTAAAGATTATTAAAACTTTCTTTTATAAGAGTGTGTTTGTGTGTGCGTGCGTGTGTGTGTGCGTGTGTGTGTGTGTATGTTTTAATCTGTGTGTGTGAATGAATGCGTGATCTTCCCGAGATTGCAAAATTCGGAATCGAGATCAGACGAAACAAAAATATAGGTTGTCTTACGCTGCAGGAAATTGAAATCCAGTTCACAGATAAGCTTTCTAGAGCAAGGCACGCTATGTAATGTCTACATTCAGGTTGCTCTCATGCCAAACAATAATTTCTCTAACACTTAATACAAATATCATTATATGACGTGGGATACATCAGGTGTTTATCCATTTAATATCCTACTGATATTTAGCAACTTTAAACATGGGATTTTTTAAATTATTAGTTTCATTGTTGCACTGTTCGCCTATGCGAAATTGTTTCAATTTCAACTGATTCACAAACAGGGTGTTACGGTAACAAAGAAATGTGTCAGGTTGAAAGAGTCGGACACGTAATGGTCAACTGTCGGTAATGTGTTGATTTGTTGAACACCAAGTAATTGTGTTTCATGTTGCAGCGTGTAAATGTTTTTTGTAAACGTCATTTGTTCCTTTAGAATTACGACGTAATCAACGGTTCTGACGTTGTTGTTGGGTAGGTATGTACTATGACTTGTGTCCTTAATAATTAGGTTTGATCCAGTTCTTAGTTAAAGCTGATTGAATTTTATTTCATTCTAATACAGCGATACCTCGGGTTACGAACGTAAGTTTTTCCATAACTCGCTTTGTAGCCAAAAACTTTCATAGCCTGAAACTTTAAAAAGAATAAATATAGAAATTTTGTTTAAAATAAGAATAGCGATGCAATAGAATACTTGTGTTTCACGTATTAAATAAAGAAAACATTGACTTATTTGGGTAATATGTAATCTATATGGGTCTTCATTTCTAAAACCGTAATGTTCTTTTTTTAGATTAAATTTTAGCGGAACAATGTTTTGAGGCATACATACAGTCAAATCACTATGTTCTCAAAACTGTCTGCTTAGTAAAATTACAAAATTGTTTTTTTATTTTGCAAGTCCAATTAGCTGTCTTAAATTAACTAAGAATGAAAAATTAGCTGATAAGATCAATCATTCTCAATATAGCTACATTCACGTATTGACTCGTATCTTGTATTAATTTTTTATGAATTTTGTCCTCAAAAAGATAAATTTAGATTATAATGTTTCTATTAATAGTTTTCTGCCATATTATGAACATCCCTATTCATAAAGTGTTGAGTTAAGAAGGAAATTTAAAATAGATAAACCAAACACTTGGCTAATGAAAACAAGGCGACACATGCGTGCAAAACTGAGCAACATGGCAAGCTTTAAGAGTTGTTATCACCGCGTGGCCATATGTTTTTAGTTTTTATTAAAATATTCCTTAAAGACTAACGTATTAGCAACAACAACAAGGTAGGGTTATGTTCGAGACTACATATGATCATATATAAATATAAACAATAGATGGTTACAACTAAGAAATGTATTTTAATTTTTTTTTATTTCTTTTAAAAAAAAATATTTAAATATTATTTTTAACATCAAGTTTTGATTAGGCTTTTACATAGAATTTCCCATCAACGATAGCTATTGAATACTGCGAAAGATTTTCACTGCTGTCATTTTTAACAGTAAATTAGTTTCTCAAGTTCTAAGGCATGAGACGTTATCCTATATTCTCACTGGGATATAACCCCATCACTAGATTCGGACACAGATCTGTGTGCTGAATAGAACCTACTTTGATTGAGCTATTGGAACATAATGCCTTAAACTGATTGGAAGGATATCCTATGCTGCTTAAAAGGACGTAGTCCTATGTTAATCACTAGGGACATTCTCTTACGTTACTCACTGGGACATAATCATAAGTTACTCACTGGGACATAATCATAAGTTACTCACTGGGACATAATCATAAGTTACTCACTGGGACATAATCATAAGTTATTCACTGGGACATAATCATAAGTTACTCACTGGGACATAATCATAAGTTACTCACTGGGACATAATCATAAGTTACTCACTGGGACATAATCCTCTCAATTGATTCTGAAATAATAATACATACTGATTTTCATACAATCCCATAATCTAAAAGGGACGTAATCCCATATAGTGGTTATGACTAAGGCCTTCACGCTGACTGGGACGTTACATAATATCCGCTCTTGAAAGTAGAAGAATATCATGAAAGGCATATAATCCCTTGTCCTTTAGAAACCTCATTCTTTTTTAACGACCGTGACATTACTTTATATCCAGGCTAGGACATAATCGTGTATCCGGATAGGACTATAATCCTCCATACTGATTGTTGCGTAATCCTATGTGCTGACTGGGTTTGCCCCTTGCATCTCCACAGGCTTCGTGTTTCAACGACTGGAATACAACAAGAAACCTACTCATCATTAATTCAAAGAGGAGACAGCGAGTTGTCGGCCTTTCCCCCCTTAAGGGAAATGCGGATGGGATTAAACTTAGTGTATTGGGCATTATGGGAAATAAAGACCAAATTTTAGGGGAAGCAATCCGTCTTTTTTAATTGTAGTTAAGAGGATGAGACAATTAGAGTACGTCGGGGTAATGAACTACGATGACATTGTGTAAGTATTTGCTCTACCTGATGAAAATATAGTTTAATCATATACAATAGGGAATGGGAGGATGCATTGGAAAGTTCAGAAAATTTTATTTTTAAATCGCTCAACACGATATTTTTTTATTAAGCTTTTGTTTTGTTAAGTGTCGTAAGAAAAAAGTCTCTATTGAAATAAATCAAACCATCTAGTATCTATTAAAACAAACAACAACAAAAAATGTGTTTAAAAAAAACTCTAATATTTTGATATCACCAGACATTTTGACTTAAGAAACGTGTCTCTGTTTATCAAGAAGTCCTTTATGCATGTATAAATAGTGGGGCTGTTATCGATTAATTTAAATTTAATCGTTAACTTTTGAAAAATTACCGAATAATTAATCGATAATTTTTATTAAAGCTAAAAATAAGATTATGACGTCATTGAACTGAAAATTTCAAGGGAAGTAACCAAAACTGGCAATTCACATTTAATTTATTTAGACATAAGCAGTTCAATTTAATGCCAATGAATTTAAATTGTGTTATTGTTAATTAATTAAAACTAATGTTTGTCTGTTGATGTCATTTTTCTTATAAAACACCTTATTGAAAGTTTACACTTTAAAAATCTTTTTTTTTATGTAGACGTTTGTACGTAAAAAAGCAAATATTTTTAATTTTTTAATAATTGATAATACTGTATATTGAAAAAGTGGCAAATATAAACAATAGATTGTCCATAATTTTCATAGCTATTTTATCGATTAAAACAATTTTAATCGATAACAAATTTTACCGATTAAATCGAGAAATTATTCGATAATTTCCGCAGCCCTAAGCTCTCTTTTCTTTAAAATAGAAGATATCAACAGGGTTTCTCTCAGTCGTAAGGTAACAGCGTTTCTCTCAGTCGTGTGGTTTCTGTTTGATTCGGGACGTGCATTTTGTTGTATTTAATTGAGCTAAAAGTTGATTTTCCAAATAAGTTATCTGGTTGAAGCTGTATTAAATTTAGCTGTTTCTTATTTATTTAATAAGCTTAACAGTTGATTCCATTGCCTTAATAAGTTAAACTGTTTATTATTTTGCCTTAATGAGTTAAATTGTTCATTCCCCTACTAAGTTTAAATGTTTATTTTTAAAAAAATGGTTTAACTTTTTTCTAATTGCATTATTTATCAACAACAACAAAAAAAACGCATCCAGATTTTAGGAAACTCATTAAATTAATATATTTTTTGGTTTAAAAATGAAAATGAATTCTTTAAAATGTGCAAATAAAACTTTTCTTTTAGAATTCTTCCTAGCACTTTAAAAAATATATCAGTCTTGTAGACTGTCGATACAAAGCAACAGCCGTCCTTAAAAATTCGCTTTTTTTTTTCTTATCTCTTTTCCACCAGATAATGCGAGTAAAATGTATCACAGTAGAAGATTAAATCAAATACAAAATTATAAAAAATATTTCAACAAAAATACATAGAGAGTGTAAATGCTGCAAGTTCACATATTAAATGATACATATTTCCTTATTTAAAAAAAAACGGAGGGCTTCATTTAAAATTTCATTTTAAAAACTAACAATTCTTTAAATCATTCTAACAAAGAAACATTCAGACATGTGATGGGCACCTTGTCCTGTGAACACTTATTTTCTCTTAATTTTATAACATTTGGGTACATTTTATGATAACAATTTGACTTTATTTCTCGTAAAACATTATAGCTAAATAAATAAAATAATATCATATGTTATTTAAATCTAAAAGACTAAGCGATTCCTAAACTACATTTAAACAAAATTCCAGGATGATAAAGCACTCATTTAAAAAGTCAAAATTCGTCAAATAGTCCTTCTATAAGATAAATACATGAACATTTATTTGGTGTGATATGATTGTGCTGGTCATTTCTAGTAATACGCATGTACATGATCTAAAGATTGTAATTTTTAAATTTATATTTTAAGATATGATTTTATTTAAAATCTATCATTTAATGTATTTGTTTAATGTTTACATTTTAATTTAATGTATTTGTTTAATGTTTACATTTTAGTTATTGTATTTAATATGTGTAAGTTGACAGTACACCCACCAAACAAATGTTCATACAATGATAATGAAATCAAAATGTTTGTTCAATATCTTATAATCACCACACAAAGATTTTTCCTCGTCAAAGCAAATGCCATCATCCTCGATTATTTGATCGTAAAAGAAAAAAGAACATTGATCGAGCAGAGAAATAAAATTTAAAAAACAAACACACACACTATCCGTTAGCAAGTATAAAGAGAGAAAATATATAAAACTTTGACGAACGTTTGGAATCGAATAATACAGCCTTGATACCTTTATGAGAATCGTGCTCAATTTTTAGACATCGAAATATCATTTCCTTTTTTTAATAGGTACTCATTCGTATTTGCGTACCTAAAGATGTTTTACCTTCAAATAGCGTATTTGCTCTTTTGAACGTTTTCCAGTGGGTGATCCTTGAGTTCACGCTCATAGTTCTAATCATTACTTATCTTATCTTAACACGTATTATTTGATGAGGTGTTCGTGGCCCACCATCTCTGACGAACCTCACAATGGCTGCCTTCTAACAAAAGGCGGACGTTGTTTTCTGGTCACCATTTTGCTGGGCTCAAACAAAGTGAACAAAATGAAAGAAGGGAAAATATCAGTCTTTGAAGGATTTCGATTCTTTCTCAGAACCTGGAGCAACAATGGGGACCTGATCGATTTGGTCAACGAACGAAAAGGGCCGTTAATCAAAACGCTGCCTCTGTCTGGACCCAAAATCTGGGAGCGGCGCTTAAGTGAAGAGAATGGGGGAGTTTTGAGAAGAGGAGGGGGCGGCGCGATGCAGGGGAGGGAGAAAAAGCTGAGAAAAATAACACAAACAATAAAATCCTTCAGTATTCAAAATCCTTCAGTCTTAAAATTAAGTTAAAAATAGCCCAAGAGATTCAGTGTTGAAAAGATATAGAGGTACCGAAGAAAATTCGACGGAAAGATATAAGATGTAAACAATCTAATAAAATTAATTATTGAAGTTTCTTTGGTAGAGGCCATGATAAAAAAAAAAATTAAGTTCTAAAGAAATATTCTTAATTGCGCAATATGAAACATAGAATGTCAAAAAAAAAGTAAAACTTGGTTTTAGAACTTTAAAAAAATTGTTTTTAAAAAAATGTTTTAATTTGAAAAGAAATGTCAAGTGCAGATAGCTGTGTTTGAGCTTCAAGTGACTTTGTAGAAGGAGAAAAAAAGCCTATTGGCCACCACTATAACTCACGGGGACGTCTCATTACACCACAACATTGCAATCAGGCGGTAGTCTAGCCGCCCCCCCCCCCCACCGGGTGACGTGTTGTTTTGTGGAAGGTCAGATGGTGGACTATGATGAGACAGTGGCCTGGTATTGGCTTGATGGTAGATAACTGGACTATGATGAGACAGTGGCCTGGTTTTGGCTTGATGGTAGATAACTGGACTATGATGAGACAGTGGCCAGGTTTTGGCTTGATGGTAGATAACTGGACTATGATGAGACAGTGGCCTGGTTTTGGCTTGATGGTAGATAACTGGACTATGATGAGAGACTATGATGAGACAGTGGCCTGGTTTTGGCTTGATGGTAGATAACTGGACTATGATGAGACAGTGACCTGGTTTTGGCTTGATTAAAGTCGGAGTTATTTGTGGTGTTTATGTGTGTATTGGTGTACGTGTATGAGTGTGTGTGTCGTGTACGTGTTTGAGAGTTAGTATATGTGTTAGAATGTTGTTGTACGTGTTCAGATGTTGGTGTACGTGTTTGGGTGTGTGTCGTGTACGTGTATGTGTGGGTTGGTGTACGTGTATGTGTGTGCGTGTGTCGTGTACGTGTTTGAGAGTTAGAATATATATGTTAGCGTGTTGTTGTACGTTTTCAAATGTTGGTGTACGTGGTTGGGTGTGTAAGTTTGGAAATGAGTTGTATTCCTCACTGCCAACTATATCTGTAATTTTAAAAATGGTAACTTTTAAGTATTACTTTAATTTGATCGATGATATCATTATCTCAATCATTTGTGTCATTTTTTAATATATAAAAATGACGTTGTCGACGAATCACCACTTACACGATTTCGTTGTCAACCTAAATTTAAACCTTACATCAATCTTGAGTTGTCTACGTCTATTCGTGACAAATGATGATTTGAGGCTGCGTCTATTCGTGGCAAATGATGATTTGAGGCTGCGTCTATTCGTGGCAAATGATTTGAGGCTGCGTCTATTCGTGGCAAATGATGATTTGAGGCTGCGTCTATTCGTGGCAAATGATGATTTGAGGCTGCGTCTATTCGTGGCAAATGATGATTTGAGGCTGCGCTGCTTCATTCGTTCAACAAGCTTTGAGACAACGAGAATAAAAGTTCAAAGTGTACCATCTCCTTGTGTAAGAAACTGTTCGTGCCGTATGATGTGTGGCCTCCGACCTAAGGGAGACGCATTCAGTTCCCGGGATAGCAACAATTTCAAACTTGAACTAGATCCAACACACATATCGAAGATATTTTCTATTATTATTAGATTTGGCTGTTCCACTGTGCAGTGAGTTGAGTGTGTCCTAATAGTTTTCGTGCCGTTTCATGTTCTCGTTTAAATAATGCTCTCACCTGTTAAAAGATATTCTGATAAAAAAATCGTTTTCTAGCTTTAGTTGCCTTGCTAGTAAAATTGTAATTTTAAGCTGAAGTTGTAAACCTCCGGTGAACACTTATTTTCTCTTAATTTTATAACATTTGAGTACATTTTATAATAACAATTTGACTTTATTTCTCGTAAAACACTATAGCTAAATAAATAAAAATAATATCATATGTTATTTAAATCTAAAAGACTAAGCGATTCCTAAACTACATTTAAACAAAATTCCAGGATGATAAAGCACTCATTTAAAAAGTCAAAATGCGTCAAATAGTCCTTCTAGATTCTAACACGAAACCTCATAAGTTATTACTGTAAAAACTCTTTTATGACGTTTCAAAGACCCGTTACGCAGCCTTTGAACAAACATATTGATTTGACTTACGACTCATTCACTGTGTCTTAATACCACACATCCCCAAAATGACATTGAGTTTTAGTTGTGAATGCCCCTGGATGACACAATGAAGGAAAGTTTTCACTGACATTAGTTTTATCTCTGGGCATTGACGGTAACGAGATGTCCAAGTCCGTCTGGTTGGGGCATTTGAAGAGTTTCAAGATGGGCAGCAGCCAAAATGTACAGTGTTTAATGTACCGTATGTACACAGGACCGGGATGCCTGGAGAGCCTTTGTTCTTCGCCTATGCCCCAGATGGGACGAAAGGAAATGAAGATGATGATGATGATGATATACTCATTCTATAGTTTGTTCGATCATAAGCCGACCACCCTCTATTGAAAATTATTAAAAGTGTATAACCCGCTCGCAAGCCGATTCCCCCCCCCCCCCAAAAAAAAA